>PISW01011148.1:0-42827 GCA_004023785.1 Mungos mungo | reverse complement strand
CAGGGCTGAAGGGAGGGTGGTGGGAACTGATTGCTTAATGAGTATGAGGTTTTCTTTTGGCATGGTGGAAATAATTTGGAACGAGGATATAGGTGGTAGTTGCACAACATTGTAAATATACTAGATGATGCTGAATTGTATATACACTTTAACATGGTGACTTTTTGTTTTATAAATTTTACTTCAATTAAAAAAAAAACCTCGGGGTGCCTGGGTGGCTCAGTCGGTTGAGCATCCGACTTCAGCTCAGGTCATGATCCCACGGTTCGTGAGTTTGAGCCCTGCATTGAGCTCTGTGCTGACAGCTCAGAGCCTGGAGCCTGCTTCTGATTCTGTGTCTCCCTCTCTATCTGCCCCTCCCCCACTTGCGCTCTGTGTGTCTCTCTCTCTCTCAAAAATAAACATTACAAAAAAATTAAAACAAAACAAAACAGGGGCTCCTGGGTGGCTCAGTCGGTTAAGCGGTTGGCTTTGGCTCAGGTCATGATCTCAACGATTCATGGGTTCAAGTCCCGCATCGGGCTCTGTGCTGACAGCCAGCTCAGAGCCTGGAACCTGCTTCAGATTCTATGTCTCCCCCTCTCTCTGACCCTCCCCTGCTTGCACTATCTCTGTCTCTCAAAAATAAATAAAAATCATTTAAAAAATAAAAAAATAAAACAAAACAAAACAAAACAAAAACACCTCATACCTGTATTCTTTTATCCCTAGAGGTTCAGAAATGATTGGTCTGGGGAGGAGAGCCTTAATTTTGATTTTAAAAGTTCCCAAGTAGGGTGCCTGGGTTGCTTAGTTGGTTAAGCATCTGACTCTTGATTTCAGATCAGGTCTTGATCTAAGGGTCATGAGTTCAAGCCCCACCTTGGGCTCCACAATGGGTGTGAAGCCTACTTTAAAAAAAAAGTTCCTGAGTGATTCTAATATACCTCCAAGACTGAGAACTGCTTACGACTCTCCTGGGGGCGCCTGGGTGGCTCAGTCGGCTAAGCCTCCAACTTCGGCTCAGGTCAGATCTCACGTTCGTGGGTTCAAGCCCTGCGTCAGGCTCTGTGCTGACAGCTAGGTCAGAGCCTGGAGCCTGCTTCTGGTTCTGTGTCTCCCTCTCTCTCTGCCCCTCCCCCTCTCATGCTCTGTCTCTGTATCAAAAATAAATAAAACATTAAAAAAAAAGACTCTCCTTCTGGAATTGACCCTTTCCTGCCTTAACTTGTGCTCACTCTAGCTTCTAGTATTGGCTCTGCCCTTCCATTTCCCATCACAATTTTGGGGGATATTTTTTTTTTTCACAAAGCAGTCTAAAGATGAGCTGCATCAAACACCGTTGGATCCTTGCTGGCTGTGTAGCTCTTCTATCTCCAAGTCTGGCCTATCAAGTCAGCGTCTTAGGGGATAGGGCCTAGGACCGTACGTATCTAACAAGCGCCCCGGGTGACTCTTACATGCATGGTGATCGGAGAACTGTTTCTGCAACTCTTAGGTTTTCCACTGTTTGCCCCGTCTTTCAATTCACAATAAAGCCCCTCTGTGTATCAGCTGCCAGGCTGGTGCTCTGTGGACACAGCATGAACAAGACACAAGTGGTCCTTCTTTTGTGGAGCTCTCCGCGAAGCAGTGTTCCCTCACTCATCCCAGACGCGTTTGGCACGGTAGCCGGGCTCACGCGTTTGACGTGTGCACCAGGAACTCTTAGGCTGAAAGAGGAGAGGGATCACAGCCCTGCATAACTTTCTCTCAGGGCACGTCTCCCTGGGGAGGCTGAGAGCACAGCTCTGGAATCAGGTTCAAGTCCAGGTTGTGTATCTTCCTAGTTCTGCAAATTCTGGAAGCTTCCGTTTTGGTATTAGTTGTCTGTTACAGTATAACAGTATTACCACAAGCTTGGTGGCTTAAAAACACCACAAATTTATGCGGGCACAGTTTCTGTGGGTCAGGAGTGCAGGTGCAGTTCGAGTGGGTCCTCTGCTCACGATCTCAAAAGGCTGCAGTTCAAGGTGCTGACCAGGCTGCGTTATCATCCTGAGGCTCAAGTGACGATGGGTCTGGCGCTGAGCTCGTGTGCTTCTTGGCGGCGTTCGGTTCATCGCGTGCTGCCTCCGTGTTTTGTGGGTTACTGGCTGGAGGCTTCCCTCAACTCCTTGCCACGTGGGCTTCTCCGGGGAGATAGTTTACAGCATGGCATCATGCTTCTCCGAAGTCAGCCAGTCTGTTAGCAAAACAGGCTTACAGTCTTGTCTAAAAATCACAAACACTCCATCCCCTTTGCCATATTCTCTTGGTTAGAAGCAAGTCACAGTCCTACCTACATTCATGGAAAGGATGACACAAATGTATGATACCAGCAGGTGAGAGTCTGTTAGAGCTTTCCATATGTAAAATGGGAATAATGATGCTCCCTACTACATCGGATTATAGTGACTATTAAATGAGATGATTCATGAAAAGCACTTCGTGCAGATAAAGCCTTACTAAATGTTAACGTCAGTGTTATTTTACCATTGCTAATATTATATTTAGGTCATTATTGGTCATTGGTCTCCAGGCTATGAAAGGCACCTCCCTCTGTGCCCCAGAGTTTCTCCTGAGGTGTTCCTATGCTGTTCTCACAGATACCTCCTTCATCTCCCCTTGGGGATCTAACCCTGGGCCCCAAATCCTTTAACCAATAGACCTGTCTGAAGCATGCACTAAATTATAAATTAGATGGATGTTTAAGTTGGGGGTAGCATTTTATAAAAAAGCAATGTCTTTTACCTGAGTTCAAGATATCTTAGAAAGGCTGTGTCCCTGGTGGCCTCTGTAACTTTGGTCTTTTCTGCACTTCAAGTTCTCCATTAGAAGGCTAGCAGACCGCTCCCGAGCTGCTTTGGACGTGTGCATCTCCACTGCATTCCAGTCTCCGACTTGCCAGATGCTTTATAACCAGGGCCCAGCGAGTCTACTTAATGAAAAATTATGTTAATTTTCTAGGCCAGATATTGTGTTTAGTTCCAGAGATGTAAAAGCCAGTAGGACACATCATCTCTGGTCCTCAGGGAGCTTACATTTCAGTAGAGGAATTTGACTTGAGGCCAGTATTTCTCACTTTGGGTTACATGTTACTGGTCGCATTCAGGGAGATTTTAGGTGGACCAGGAGCTGCCTACAGGCGCTACGCACACTTGGCGTTAAATAATAGGTTGCAATGTGATAAAATCATTCCCTTTGTAATTTTCTCTCATCCTTATGACTTTATTAAGAACAGATTCTATTAGGACTAATATATCTTCAACACTTTGTATTCTCCCTTTTATTTTATTTCATTTTTAAATTTTTAAAAAATGCTTATTTATTTTTGAGACAGAAAGAGAGCACAAGCAGGGAAGGGGCAGAGAGAGAGGGAGACACAGAATCCGAAACAGGTTCCAGGCTCTGAGCTGTCAGCACAGAACCTGACATGGGGCTCGAACCCACAAACCATGAGATGATGACATGAGCCCAGGTCGAACGCTTATCTGACCGAGCCACCCAGGCACCACTGTATTCTTTCTTTTAAACATAGAGAGGAGAGTGCAGCCTGGACTTTTCTGTGGCTGACAAGTTCCAGCTAGAAAAAAATGCTGTTATGTTACTATTGAATATATATTTTTGTAGGCATAACAGTAAATGAATTTTTTTTATTTTTAAAAAAATTTTATGGTATCTGCCTATTTTGCTTAGCATGACACCATATGTTTGCATTCATAGGTCTTACAGGAGAAACCTAAAAGAGGACCATAGGGAGAGGAAGGGGGAAAGAGAGCTGGGGAGAGTGAGGGACACAAATCATGAGAGACTATTGAATACTGAAAACGAACCGCAGACTGAAGGGGTGGGAGGGATGGAAAGGGGTGATGGTCATGGTGGGGGGCACTTGTGGGGAGAAGCACTGGGTGTTATATGGAAACCAATTTGACAATAAACTGTTAAATAAAAAAATTTATGTTTATTTATTATTGAGACAGAGAGAAACAGAGTAGGGGAGGGGCAGAGAGAGAGAGAGAGGGAGACACAGATTCTGAAGCAGGCTCCAGGCTCTGAGCTGTCAGCACAAAGTCCGACGCGGGGCTCAAACCCACAAACCGTGAGATCATGACCTGAGCTGAAGTCGGACGCTAACCGACTGAGCCACCCAGGCGCCCCAGTAAATGAGTTCTTTAAAAAGAAATACATTTAAGTCAAAAGAGTGATCAACTGCCCTTTGAAAAGAGGTCTGCCATATTTTAGCACCCATTGATTATTGCTGGATCTACTGATGATTTAAGAAAATCTGGAAGTTTGGATTTTGTGCAAAATTTTCTAATTATCTGGCTCAAATAAAAAAATACTGTGCGGTTCAAATAAAACACACTGTAGGTGGCTGGTTTGTAACCTCAGTGTGAGAGGTATAGCACAGGCAGTGTATTTAATTTTGAAGCAATAGTAAGATCATATCTTGGCGGAGGAGGGGTGTTAGTAGTCAGTAAGTCTCAAAATGATGGGGTTTGGATTTCTACAGTGCTGGAGAGTAAAGACCTTTGTCACCACTTGTGACAGTTTGGTTCTACATAATTGGCTGGAAACCTTCGAGAAGACTACAGGGTATGCCAGGGGCTGGCTTGTTGGGAGAAACTCAGAAAGTGAGTGTTGGAAAATTCAATATTCTGCAAAGTGCAGATTGCACTGAGTTTGAGAAATCTGGAGTTGTGTGTTCTATGTGAGTTTTTAAAAATACAAGAAAACATGCACAGATCCCAAGAGTTCAATCTGATGAATTTTGACAAATGTGTATATCCATGTAACCATCATTGCAAACAAGATGTAGAATGTTTGCATCACCCTGGAAAGTCCTCTCTGTCCACACACTCTTATCACTTCTTGGGGAAATCACTGTTCTCATTTTCATCGTCATAGATTAAATTAGTGAGTTCTTGGGCTCCATAGAAATGCACTCATACAATACATTCTCCTCCCTTGCCACCCTCTCCCCTCTGCCCTCCCGGCTGTTTTCACACAACAAAATGTCTTACTCACTGATCTATGTTGTGCATATCAGTAATTCTTCCCTTTTTATATTTTATTGATGAGTAGTAGTCTATTGTACGAGTAGTCCATAATTTTTTATCCATCGACAAGTAAGTGGACATTTGTTTCCAATGATTGGTTATTTTGAATAAAACTTCTATGAACAATTATTTTCAAATCTTTATGTGGACACACACTTTCATTCTCTTCAGTAAATACCCAGGAGTAGAATTACTGGGTCATAGGGTAGATGTGTGTTTAACTTTATAAGAAATTGCCAAACAATTTTCCAAAAATGGTTATACTGTTTTCATTCCCATAGCAGTGTAGGAGAATGAGTTGTTCCACAATCTCACCAATATCTGTATTGTCATTATTTTTTAATACAGTTATTTGAGACAAGGTGAAAGAGTGTTTCATTATGGTTTCAGTTTGCATTTCTCTGATGATGAAATGATGTTGAATAGTTTTTCATGGGCTTATTGACCACTTATCTTCTGTTGGAAAGTTTATGTCAAAGTCTGCCCATTTCTTAATTGGCTTGATTATTGTTTTATTATTGATTTGTAGGGGTTCTTTACATATTCCAGATAACAGTCCCTTGTCAGATACATGTATTGCAAATTTTTATTTTTTCTTTTCTTGCTGATGAGCAGCCATTTTTGGCAAGCAGTCGTTTTTAAATTTTAATGAGCTCAACTCACCATTCCTCCACCCTCTTTTTGGGTAGTGTCTTCTAGGTTCTAAGGAACTTTGCTCACCCCAGGGTTTGAGGATATTCCCTTGTGGGTTTTTTTTTTTCCATAGAAGCTTTATGGTTTCAACTTTCTGTTTAGGTCTCTGATACATCTCAAATTAATTTTTGTGTCTGGTTTGAAATGAAGGTCAGAGTTTCTTTTATTCCCTTATGGATATGTACTTGTTCCACCACCAATTGTTAAGAAGACTTTCCTTTCCTCATTGAATTGATTTCTCAGAAATCAATTGACCATATTTGTGTGGGTCTATTTCTGAACTCTTTAATTTGTTCCATTGATCTCTTATCCATCTCTATGCGAATACCACCCTATCTTGATTTCTATGGCTTCATATTAAGTCTTGAAGTCAGGAAGCGTAAGTGTCCCAAATATGTTCTCCTTTTTCAAGATTGTTTTTGGCTCTTCCAAAACCAAATGCTTGCTTGCAGGTCTATATACATGTTTAAATTAATTAATTAGTTAATTAATTAATCTATTTTTAAAAATGTTTATTCATATTTGAGAGAGTAAGTAGGGGAGGGGCAGAAAGAGAGAGGGGGACAGAGGATCCAAAGCAGGCTCCATGCTGACAGCGGTGAGCCTGATGTGAGGCTCGAACTCACGGAACCTCAAGACCATGACCCATGCTGAGGTTGAATGCTTAGCCAACTGAGCCACCCAGGTGCTCCTTTATTTTATTTTAGTTTTATTTATTTTGAAAGAGAATGTGTGTGAGCAGGAGAAGGGTAGAGAGAGAGAGAGAGAATCTCAAGCAGACTCTGCATGGCTAGCATGGAGCCAGATGTGGGGCTTGAACCCATGAACCATGAGATCATGACAAACCATGAGATCATGACTAAATCAAGAGTCGGATGGTTAACTGACTCAGTTACCCAGACCCTTCCTCCATATATATTTTAGAATGAGACTTTTGAGCTTCACAAGAAACTCTTTTGAGATTATATTTGGGAATGCATTGAATCTATAAATCAATTGGAGAAGACTAATTGTTAAAACACAACGAACATGTTATCTAAGCATTTATTCGGGTCTTTATGTAGTTTTTAGTGTAGAGGTTTTATAAATCTTTCTTTCAGATTTCTTCCTACTTATCTGATGGCTTTTGGCACTATTTTAAATGGTATTGTTTTAAAATTTTATTTCCAATTGCTCATTGCTAATATATAAAAATTTAATTGACTTATTTATTAACCCTGTATCTAGAAATAGGCTAAACTCATTACTTCTGATGAGCTGTTTGTAGATTTCATAGATTTTCCTATGTACAAAGTCATGTCATTTGCAAATAATTACAGTTTTAGTTCTTTCTTTTATAATCTTTATGCCTTTTATTTATTTTTATTTTTATTGCCTTAGGGCACTAACTAGGACTTCCAGTAAGATGTTGAATAGAAGTGTTAATAATGGAAATCCATGCTTTATTCTTCATCTTAAGGGGAAAATATTCTTTATTTTATCATTAAATATGATGTTATCTATAGGTTTAAATATTTTTTAATGTTTATTTTTGAGAGAGAGTAAGCGGGAGAGGGACAGAGCGAATGAGACACGGAATCCAAAGTTGGCTCCAGGCTCTGAGCTGTCAGCAACTGAGCCTGATATGGGGCTCGATCTAACAAACCGTGAGATCATGACCTGAGCTAAAGTCAGATGCTTAACCAACTGAGTGACCCAGGTGCCCCTCTAAAGGTTTTTAAGTAGCCTTTTTTTTATCAGATTGAAGAAATTTCCTTCTATTTTTGGTTTGATGAAGATTAAAAAAAATGAATGGGTGTTATATTTTATCAAATGTTTTCACTGCATCTTTTGAGAAAAATCATGATTTTTTCTCCTTTTTATTCTTATTCTTTTTAAAATGTTATTATTTATTTATTTTTTGAGAGAGAGAGAGAAAGAGAGAGCAAGCAGGGGAAGGGCAGAGAGAGGGAGACACAGAATCCGAAGCAGACTCCAGGCAGAGCCTGATGTGAGACTCAAACTCACAAACTATGAGATCATGACCTGAGCTGAAGTTAGACACTTAACTGACTGAGCCACCCAGGCACCCCTCTCCTTTTTTATATTAATGAGATGAATTAAACTAATTGCTTTTTGAATACTAAACCAGTGTATTTCTGATGTAAACCTCATTATCCTTTTTGTATATTGGTGAGTTCAATGTACAAATATTTTATTAGTGATTTTTGCATCAAAGTTCATGAGCAATATTGGTGTATGATTTTTTTGTTTATTTGTATGTGGCTGGCTTAATAAAGTGAGTTGGGAGTATTCTCTTTTATCTTCTGAAAGAAATGTTTTGAAAGAGTGTGGGAAATATTTATGGTATTTCTTAAATGTTTGATGGAATTTGCTAGTGAAGACACTGGGTTTTTCTTTGAGAGGAAATATTAAATCATGTATTCAATTTGTTTAATAGATAGAGGGCTATTATTATTTTCTATTTGTTCTTTCTTTTGTTCAGCTTTGGTGCTTGTGTCTTTTAGGGAATTTATCCATTTCATCTAGGTTGTTGTATTCATTGACACACTGTTGTTTATTTTATCTCCTTATTATCCTTTGAATATTTGTATGACCTGTACTGATATTGTCTCTTTAATTCCTGATACTGGTTGTTTGTGTTGTCTCTCTTTTTCCCCTGATCATTCTTGCTAGATTTGTTTGTTGTAGATAGCTTCTAAAATGGTTTCCAATTCTCTCTGCCTCTTGGTGTTCACACTTTTTTTTAAATCTCCTCCACCTGAACTAAGGTTATGAATCACCTTCAGTGAATAAAATATGGAAAAAGTGATGGGACATTACTGTGGAGACAAATTTACAAAATGACTGGCTTCTATCTTGCACATCCTTTCTTGCTCTCTTGCTTGTATTTTTGATGAATAGCATACAGTTAGTCTTGCTTTCTGGTTCAATCCATGAAACTATACCTTTTACATGAAGTGTTTAGGCCATTTACATTTAATGGTATTACTGATAGAGTTTCACTGAAGTCTACCATTTGGGTTTTATTTTCTATTTGTATCTTTCATCCATTGTTTTCCATTTCTCCTTTCCATCTTCTTTTGGGTTAATAACTTTTTTTCATTATTCTGTGTGTGTTTTTTTTAAGTGTCACAGTGGCTGCTATAGAAAACTTAAAGTTGGAAAATATTATTTATTATTTTTGGTTCAAGAAAAAGCTGCCTTAACTTAGACTCAGAGAGGCTGCTAGTCTAGACTAGGGAGGATGCTTCACTAGTTTCATTAATATGATCATCATGGTGTTGACGGATCCTTACAGCACAGGGCACATTGGGTATCATCCCTGCTCTCTCTGGGATTTGCTGTCAGGCTGTCGCACATGAGCCACATTGGCAGAGGATTATATGCAGACAGGTCACACAGGGCTCAGCCCGTGGTAAATGCTAGTCTTTTTGGAGTCTGCATTTCAGTTCCACAGTCAAGCTGTGTCTCTCTCCAGGGGCTTCCAGACTTCTGCTTGCTGTCACCTCTCTCTCCATCACAGCTGTTTCTCTTGGTTTGATAAGTGACAGGGAACATTCCGAAACCCTGGAGAAAAGCTGTTAGTGGGAGTCACAGGCATCAGGGTTCAGGCGTGCTTCTGACTTCGAGGGGCTTGATTCCAAATAGTACTTTGGTCCCCTCTCCTATCCCACACCATGGTGGATGTTTTAGGAAAAAGGAGCCATGCCTTATAGGCGTTAAATTATCATTCACTCCATTCCTCCCCATTTTTGCTTTGTTTATGACTTAGATTAATTCTGAATCTCTTGTACCTGGACTCCTATGAAAATTCCAATAAAGCAAAAATGATTAAAATTGGATTGCCCATAGAAACTGAGATGCTGCTTTTCCCCTGGAGCTAGGTTTGGAATCTAAATAAGGGGGGTGGGGAGGCCCAGACCCTGCATATCAGCCTTTTAAACAAGGTACAGTGGGAATACCTCAGTTCGGATCCATAAATACAAAACAGGAAATCTTAAATGGGACTTTTCTCTACAGTTTTTTTAAAAGCCAATATGAGATTATAGCTTTGATCATACCTTAATTTTTCATTTCCATTTGAACTTTAATTTTACGTAAATTTTCTCCTGACAAATCTCCAAAGTAATATTTAAGTGACACAGCCTAATGCTGGCAGATTATTCATATATCAGCCCTTAGGCTACCAAGGAAGGCTTCATCATCTCAGAGTGAGTTTTATTGGAATCTGTAGCTCACAAAATATTGCTTTCTGACAGCCCCTGTGCAGTTGAATTTAATGGCTTAAGTTTCCGGAGAATTTACACATCAGTAGCATCCTCTGCTACACCTTTTAGGAACATTAAATCAGCAGGCTCCCCAGTGATACTCCCATGGAAGGGTGTTAGGTAATCCTCCTGTATTTATCTCCAGATAGGTGTGTGGGGTTTGGAAGAGTTCTTGTTCCTCTTGCTCTTTGAACTTGATTGGGGCTGTATGAGTGGCGGGCAGCAACTGGGCCCATTAGTCCGGTGTACTTTCTAAGAGCAGATTGGTCAGTCTTGGCGTTGTGAACATGGATATGAAATCCATCCCAGTCTCCTGCAAAGAGCTAATTATGCTTCATTCATTCACTCACTGAACAAATATTCATTCAGCACCTGCTGTTGCCATCCAACCTTCTACGTCTTGGGGACACAGCGGTGAAAAAAACAGACATTGTTACTCCCTTCATGGAGCTCATGGGCTTACAGGAAAGATGGAAATTAAGCTCCCAAATGCATCTATAAATCCATCATAGCTGATGATAAGAGTTACAAAAAAAATACCATCTCTGTGGAAGAGGAATTTCACCTGAGACCTGGAGGATGGGTGGAAGTTAGCCAGATGAAGGGATTTTCTCATGCAATATAGAGAAATGTTTTCCTTCACATTTCTCCTATTCCTAGTGGGTCTGAACCTCTTCATGAGGTTATTGGCAACTTGGATATGGTTTCATGAAATTTGCCTCTTCATACTCTTTCTGTTTTTTTCTTTTTCTTTCTTTCTTTCTTTTTTTTTGTGTGTGCGTGTGTGTGTGAATTGTCTTTGGTTATTGATTTGGAGGAGTTTTTCACAGATAGGTTTTAATATACCTGCAATTTGTGTGGTGATCTCCAGTGGGCTGGGCCTGAGAGATGTTTGCCCTGAGTGGAGAAGTCTGAACTGGTGGCCTCACAGAATGCTGATGTGGTCAGATCAGTCTGGAATGAATGGGTGCTACATGTTTTGGAGTCTGTATGGGATCTGTTTTACCTGGTACACTGAATTATAAAAGCTGAGACTCATACTGAAGAGAAAGCAAGATTTTTCTATTCTGAGCCCCCCACTGCATGGGCTTCTATTGTGATCAACAAAATCCTGGTGGGGTTCTTTGCATGGCATCTTTAAAACAACTGCTTTCTGGGGCACCTGGATGACTCAGTCAGTAAAGCATCTGACTTTGGCTCAGGTCACAATGGCCTCATGGTTTTGGGTTCCAGTCACACATTGGGCTCTGTGCTGACAGCTCAGACCCTGGAACCTACTTACAAATTCTGTGTCTCCCTCTCTCTCTGCCCCTCTCCTGCTCATGCTCTGTGTCTCTCTCTCTCAAAAATAAACAAACATTAAAAAAACAATAAAACAACTGCTTTTTGTCTTTCATGGGGGATGGAGGAGAGGGCTTATTTCTATGGAGGGTAACTGATGGGGGGGCTGGTGGTAAACATTGGGATGCTAGTCTCTCCATTGGTATCTCTAAATATTTCCCATGAGTTTTTTTCAAGGACCATGCTTTATGACACTGATTAGCAAAACAAAGCAGCTTTCAGCAGCCTGGAATTGGGGCCTGTGAGATTTTATTGAAAGTTCTTCTCCATATTTCTTGCCCTTACAATGTCTTGCTCTTGAAATTTCTTGTCAAATTAATTTCTTATGAAAATAAAGGTTGTAGAAGAAGATATGGGTAATCCCATTTCATTGATACCTCTGGATTTTTCCAGAAGGTCTGTGTCCAGGAAAGAAAGTGCCTGTGATGCCATCCCCTCCTTTGTGCACTGTGCAGACATCACTAATGGATCACAGTCCCTGTTCTGCTCAAATCCTCAGGCTCCTTATCCATGCAGCCCTCTGGGAAATTCTCGTCAATGAGTTTGAGCTGGCGTATAAACAGAAATGTCTTTTCCTTCCCTCACCAGACTTCTCCTTACACTACCACCTACTCTAGTTAGGTACACCTGCCTAGAATTTTCCAAGAAACACTAACATGACAAAAGGTTTTGGAGGTCAAATGAATTTAGGAAATGCTATACACTCAAATCATTAAAGGATCTCTATTACTGGTGTGAAGAAATGTACATAATTTAGTTACATTTCTTTTGCTAGCACCTATCAACATCTTAAAAAGATGAAATATGTGATCAGAAATTGTGCTTTTCATCAACTGAAAACATATTTATTGGGCATCTACTCTACATCACGTACTCTTCTAGGAGATAGGTGCACTATAGAAAAGTAAAGCAGAGAAGGTGGAAAGTAGGTTGGAGGGCTGAGAGTTTCAATGTCAATAGGGTGTCAGGGATGAAAGGATGATATCCTAACATGGAGGACATGAGGGAGTGAGACATGTTGATGATCAGGGAAAGACACTGTGGGCAGAGGATCAGCAGGTGCAAAGGCCCTGGGGTGGGAGCCTGTGGGCTGTGTTCATGGGGAGCAACAGAACCAGTGTGGCTGCAGTAGAAAGAATAAGGAGCAAGTATTAGGTGAGGACGATCGGAAGGCTGCAGAGGGACTTGTGCTTACAAGTATGTCCCATTGACATACTTGGGAGGTTTGAACGGAAGAGTAGCATGATTTGATTTCCACTTTGGGGTTAAGGACAATGGACGGTTGACAGGGAAATCAATGAAGAAGCTCTTGCAGAAACCCAGGAGAGAGATGACGGTGGCTTAGGCCAGTGGAGATGGTGTGCAATGGTAAGATTCTGAAGCAGTAAAATGTATTTTGAAGGTAGATTTTGGAGCTGGGATTTCCTGACAGTTTGGTTGTGAAGTAGTATTGGTAATAAAGGAGAGTGAAGGATGCCTGTAAGATTTTGGGCTTGAGCAATTAAGGATGGGGTTATTTTTTTAAATTTTTTATGTTTTTGATTTATTTTTGAGAGACAGACAGAGACAGAGTGGGAGCAGGGGAAGGGCAGAGAGAGAGAGAGAGAGAGAGAGAGACCGAATCTGAAGCAGGCTCCAGGCTCTGAGCTGTCAGCACAGAGCCCAACATGGGGCTTGAACCCATGAACTGTGAGATCATGACCTGAGCCGAAGTCAGACGCTTAACCAACTAGGCCACCCAGGTGCCCCAAGGATGGACTTCTTATTACTTGAGAAAAGGAAGACTTAGGGAGAAACAAGTTTTTACTTTTTGGGGGAGAGAGTGAGGATAGGATGGGGAGGATGTTAAGAGTTCATGTAGGACACACTAAGTCTCAGATACTTATTAAAAGTGCAAGTGGAGGTGTTAAGAGGCAAAACACAGACTCTGGAATCAAACTGCTTAGTTTCAAATCACAGTTCTACTACTTCTTAGCTGTGTGACCTTGGGAAATTACTGAGCCTCCTTGTGTCTTATTTTTCTCATGTATAAAATGAGACAATTATATTCCCTATTTCATAGGATTATTATGAGGTATAATTGAGTTAGGATATGTAGGGTGCCAAGAGCAATGCCTGGCATGCAGTAAGTGCTCAATGTTTGCTGTTATTGTTAACTGTATGTATACATCTACTTCATGCTCTATCTCTTAGTGATGGGCAGCGTTTTAAAGAGGGAGTTACACTTAAGTTGTAGCCTGATGAGTAAAGAAGATTTAGGACCTTTGCTGATTTGGGTCCTAGCTCCTATCGGTATTCCACATAAATCTTTTTCAAATGGAGGTATCTTGTAGAATTCTGGTGGTCAGAGATTTATCATAAAAGATTATGGTAGATGCATAGCAATGCTTCACAGAGGAAGTTAAGGGTCGTTTTCTAGAGAGCATGCCTTTTCTGACCTGCCCATATCTGGACTCCTTTATGCTCTGTATCTTGTGCAGCCCCTGTCTGTCTGCTGTGCTCTCTGCAAGACTTCAGGGCAACGTATCTGATCACTGCTGGGCCAGAACAGGCTTTAATCTCCACCGTATTCTTTACTATCATCAGGGTTTGCAAGAATAATTTGGTGTAGAGCAAGAGGAATCATTTCTAGAATCAGCAGACACTGGGGGCGAGGCTTATTTTGCCTCTCCCAAGGCTGGCATCTCTGCAAAAACTTTGGCAATCTCAGTTGACTAGTTGGAGCAGAAATATGAAATTAGTATTTTCACTTCCACTTAAGCTTCTCAGTGGAAAAAACTGGCTGTTCCTGGGGTTTGGCAATGGAATTGGTTACTTGCTTATTAAATTTCAGTTGGTGGTCCCCAGGCTAGCCACTGTCATTACTCTGCCTGCATTTCATGCCTGGCAGGGCTGAGGATGGCGTTTGACAAGTCCTGTTTCTGCGCTCAGATCAGGAGCTGAGCACTCAGGTGTGCAGACCTTTTCTCTCCTCTCTTAAATCTGTCTCACATCCGTCTTCCCCGTATCTTCTGCACTCCCGATTCTGTCCCTGCCCTCCTTCCAGCCAACACTTAAAAAATCACAAAAGTAACACATGCTTGTGGTAAAACAAATGAAAAGATCTAAGAGTATATAGAAGCAACAGGACTGCTCCTGTTTCTCCTCCTCCCGCCCTTTCCTGGGGATGCCATCACCACCCCTGTTAATAGTACGGAATGTTTTCTACTAGACTTTTTGATGCATTTAACAACAGATACCTAATCTCAGACAGATAGCATCAGGCATACATGTGCAGATACACAAGTGCCTAATGGTCTTAAAATACATGTAATTTAGAATCATTATTCTTGTGGTTAAAAAAAACTTATAGTACCGAAAAGCCTATAATGAAAAAGAATTACTTTCTACTTTTGTTTACTCCCCAGAGGCAATAACTGACTTTTTTTTTAGTTTCAAGCCCACGGGGATCTTACCTCCATGGCTCAGAAAATGTATCCTAGGTTCTTGATTGATGAATTTCAGTCATTATCAGCTCAGATTTCTGACTGTGATAGGTAAAGTTTAACTTTATTTCCATCTCATACCTTCCCTTCCCGTAACCATGACAGATTGTTAATTCACCCTATTTACTCTAAAATTAACAATTAGAGCTTACATTATTTTGGCTATATAAATATTATTCTTTTCAAAGCCAATTGTACTAATATGACATTTTATTTCTTGTTATTTTTTTTTTCTGGAGTTTACCCTCTCCCCTACTCCTCAAACTGTTTGCCTTATTTGTGTCTTAAATTTTTTGCAATAATTTTTTCTTATGTTAAAGATATGGTCGAAGTCTTTTTCATTTCTTTTCTCCTCCCTCCCACCCTCCCTCCATTCTTTTTTTTAAAATTTTTTATAGTTTATTTATTTTTGAGACAGAGACAGAGCATGAGTGGTGGAGGGGCAGAGAGAAAGGGAGACAGAATCTGAAACAGGCTTCAGGCTCTGAGCTGTCAGCACAGAGCCCGACATGGGGCTCAAACTCACAGACCGTAAGATCATGACCTGAGCCAAAGTTGGACGCTTAACCAACTGAGCCACCCAGGCACCCCCTTCCTCTATTCTTACCTTCCTACCTTCCTTCCTTCCTTCCATCCATCCTTTTTTTTTTTTTTTTTAACCCCCCTTCTTAGACCTCTGCCGGTCCAGTCTACATGGCATGGCTGTAATCCTGTGACTTCCCTGTTGGATACTGGGGGTTTCTCTGGGCTTGGCATTTTCAGAGCTTAAGGCTCTGGGTTTCTGGAAGGCAGACTGTCTTCCACCTTGGCTGTTCCCTCTCATTTCTCATGTTGTCTTGGCTGGTTTCCTCTACCTTGTTTCCTGGTACCACTTAGTCAGACATGCTCCAGGGACTTATTAAAACCTGTGTTTAACAAGGGATTCCTCTCTCTTTCCTAATTCTTGCAAGTGTCTGGCTTTTAAAATTTCTATTGTTTTAATGAGTTTTTGGGAGATAAATACATGTACTTAGTCTGCCATTTTGAACCAGAGGTCCCACTTAGGGTTAAAATTTCTGTATTTCTTTCTCAATTTCTGATTTCTTTCTCTCTCTGTGTTATCAGTTTTTCCTTAGGTTCATCTATGATTGATGGCAGTGCTCTCAGACAAAACTAGATAGAATGTAGTACGTACACTCCACAGTGAGTAACATCAGAGCTAATGCATCCTGAAGTTTACGCAGGGGGTCATCATGTTTTGCCATGCTTTTTTAGGTGTCTGAGCCATCTCGAACTTGGTAATGTCATTCAGTGTTTGTTAATTATTATATATGGGGATGTGACTTTACAAAATGATGAAACATAAAAAAAGCAGTTCTTTTAGATTGTATCATACGTGCATAGATGTGTACAGAGAGATAAAACCACATTTCATCTGATTCCTAAAGACTCTGTTTACCTGCCTGCCTTTTCTAGATGTATCATGGGCATCTTTGAGCCATTTTCAGATCTGAACTAGAGCTGGAACTCCTCCTTCCGGCCCTGTGATTTCGAGTGAGCTGCTGGTTCCTCTCTGCTTACTTAGAGCGGAAAAGCATGATGTGCTATGTTTCCCTTTGGGTTCAGCTGTAATGTCACCTCCTCCACAGACCGTCTTCCAGTCGTGCCAGGGACGGGCGGCAGAGTGGAGAGATGAGAAGTGTGTGCTTTGGGCTCAGGCAGACCTGTGCTAGAATCCCAGCCTCACCATTTTCTAAGTGCAGGGACATGGTATGTTATTCAGCATCTTTGAGCCTGCTTCCCCGCCAGTGCGCCAGGAGACCACACCTGTCAGGGCCACTTTGTCTGGGCTAGGGGTATGTGGGCAGAGACCACACCACATACTGCTGTAAGGTTAGAATAAATCCTCAACTTATGAGAACCGTGAACGGGAGAGTCGGTGCTCACCTGGGGTGATGCTGTCTGTGACCAGTAGGGTCTTGCTAGACTTGAGAAATTAATTTCTTGTGGTGCCATCATCTGTTGTTTCTTTTTATTTATTTAATTTACTTATTAAAAAATTTTTTAAATGTGTTTTTAATGTTTACTTATTTTTGAGAGAGAGAGAGAGCGAGCATGAGTGGGTGAGGGGCAGAGAGGGAGACACAGATTCTGAAGCAGGCTCCAGGCTCTGAGCTGTCAGCACAGAGCCTGATGCAGGGCTCAAACCCAAAGACTGTGACAGATCATGACCTGAGCCGGAGTTGGATGCTTAACTGACTGAACCACCCAGGGGCCCCTATTGTTTCTTTTTAAATATCTGCAGTTCACATTATAATTTTTCTCACACATGCAGGCTTTTATTTTTTTAATATCAAAAAGGTGCTACAGAGCAGCAGGACAGACTACTTGTCAGGAAATGACCCGGGGTCCACTGGTGGTTTCTATGGGAAAAGATCCGTTTTGACTCTTACTTCTCATAAACCATAAACTCACAATCAATTCCAGGTGGATTTTAGACTAAATGTGAAAGCTTAAAAAATAACATTTCCAATAGATAACATAGATTATTTTCATGAACTTTGGGTGTGGGTAAAGATTTCTTAGAACAAACACACTGACCTTAAGAAAAATTGATAACTGGGTCTTAAGGGAATTAAGAACTTCTTTTCATCAAAGGACACCTTTTAAAAAAATGTTTATTTATTTATTTTGAGAGAGAGAGAGAAAGAGAATGGGGGGTGGGGCAGAAAGAGAGAGAGAGAGAGAGAGAGAGATAGAGAATCCTAAGCAGGCCCCATGCTCTCAGCACAGCCTGACATGGGGCTCGATCCCAAGAACCCTGAGATCATGACCTGAGACGAAATCAAGAGTCAGATGCTTAACTGACTGAGTCACAAAGGTGCCACCAAAAGACACTGTTAAGAGAATCAAAAGGCATCTGACAGATGACTCATATCTAAGATATGAGTCTGACTGCCATAAATCATTTAGAAAAAGGCTGATAATCCACAGCAAAAAAGTAGGCACAGTCTTTACTAAGCATTTCACAAAAAATATAGGCAGGTTGTAGTAAGTATATATGAAAAGGTGCCCCACATGATTACTCATTAGGATAATTCAAATTATTTTTTTAATTTTTATTAACTTTATTTTGAGAGAGAGTGAGAAAGCACAGGTGGGGTAAGGGCAGAGAGAAGGAGAGAGAATTCCAAGCGGGACCTGCACTGTCAGTGCAGAGCCCAGTGTGGGGCTCGTGCCCACGAACTATGAGATCATGCCCTGAGCGGGGATTGAGAGTTGGTCGCTTAACGACTGATCCACCCAGGCACCCCAGGAAAGTTCAAATTAAAACCACTACTCATAGATACTCATAGATGGAAAGCGCTGACCAGACCAAGTGCTGGTGAACAGGTGGAACTCTCATTCATGACTATGTTGCTGTTAAAGCCTTTGGTGGCTGGCATTGTTTTCCAGAAGGAACTCACATAGACAAGCTACATCCATAATAGGGAATAGTTATAGAGACATTGGTCCCTCTTTGTTATCGATCCAGACATAGCTTTAGCAAGTTCCAGTTCATGGGAGGTAGCTCTGATATTGTTCCCCCTTTAGACTCCCATGGTCCTGTGCTCCTGACCCCAGCGCTGTAATAATTTGTGGAAACATCTGTCCTCCCTGACAACCGTGAGCCTGCAAAGGCAGGGAATGTGTCATTATTACCTTCTAGATTTCCCAGTGCCTAGGATGGTGTCTGATACCTAGAAGATGCTCACTGAGTATTAGGGGGCTACATGAATGAACCCCCACATGAATTACACAAAAACAGTTTGTGATTTCATTACATAAAAATAGCCAGGGAGATATAACCAACAAAGAAAGCGTGTTTAGGAGATTCTGATTAAGTATGGGCGGTATGTTGTGATTGGAACTTACGTGGGGTGGGAGGAGGTCTTGGAGGCACATCTTAGAACATACAGGCAATTGTCTCCCAGGGCTGCCGAAAGTAGGAACAGAGTTTCTTCATGTTGTGAAGACCTTACTTGAATTACATGGGGCACGTTAGATTCACTTATGGGACTCTGGGGCCAGATGGGGACATGTCACCCTTTATAGGGGCCAACACTGAGCTCTGAGGAGGGGCCCATGTGTCTGGCAGATACTGTGTTGAACTTCATAAGACTGCTTGGACAGGGAAGTCCAGGTGTTTCCGGGGCAAGCCTGGAATACAGGAGCACAGGGCAGACACTGAAAGCTGTAGGGTTGGATCCAATCTTGCCACTTCTCACATGGCTGACTCCGTTTAGTGTGCTCTGGCGTGAGGGACAGCCAGCGTTTGTTTATTGGCGTTTAGTGCCTTTCCCCCCAAGTGTGTCAGGAAGCATGGCTGGCCCAGCGAGGAGACATGCTTCCGTTTGGTGCCAGGCAGCTGGCCGGCTGGTTGCTTTCCATAAGTGGTTTAATTTTGTCTTCACGGCCACCCAGAAGGATAAATACCATGATTCTGCTTTAGACGTGAAGGAATGAAGTCCGGTGGTGAGGCTTGTTGCCCAAAGTCACGCACAGCCAAGTGATGTGACTTGAATGTGTGCCTGTTTCTCCATTCACTGCAGAGCGTGGGCCCCCTCCCTCTCCCTGCAGCCTTCTGGGGTGGCCCCAGGCCCTGTCGGGGAGGAAGGGAGCAAGGATCAGGTAACAAAGCTACCCTGGGCACGGCTGCCCCCACAGCACTGGGACTCCACCTTAGTGCCATTCTTGTTTTAGGGGAGATTAGACTGGAATCGAGTCTCAGCTGGGCGTCCCTTGTTCATCAGGCCCTTTCCTACAGAACCGGCAAGGTCGTCTGAATATGGGCCTTCTTATCTGTGCCCCACGGGGTCCAAGCCGATCCATAGGTTGGTGAGTTTTAGAGATGGGGGTGGTGGGGGTGTGGAGGTGATGGTCTAGGCCCCACTGGAATGTGTGGAACATTTTGGGCATCCTTTCTTTGGGTGAGGTTGTAGATCCCGTCACATTCTCAAGACAGGTCCATGATCTAAGAACCCCACACCACCACTCATTACACAAAGCCATTTTTCACTCAGGGAACACTTTCCATGTCTTATCTCATTAAACCGTCCTGGCAGTCTGGTGAGGCAGGTGCCTTACTCTTTCCACTCACGTGTGAGGACCCTGTGGCCTGGAGAGAGAGGTGGAGTCACTTGGCTGAGGTCACACAGTTGGTACTTGATGGGGTTGGGGTCTAGGCTTAGACACTCTGACTTCAGAGCATGTGCTGCTGGCCCGACAGGAAACCCTTGTGTAGGTATGTAGCTGTTATCTGTTAGGGAAATTCAGGGGCCCACAGCTCAGGGTGCTCCCAGGAGAGTGTGGGGAGGCAGAGGGCAGAGCCCGCACCCATGGCGTGTGCTGGCTTTGCCCCTGGAGCCCTTGACTCGTCTCTCTCCCCTCTCCTGGAGCACCTGGAGGAAGGAGGAACAAGGGCTGGCTTCTCCACTCGGCACAGCGGGCCCCGGGCCCAGGGCCACTGAAAATGCTCTGATTTCTTTTAAAATCAGAAGAAGAAAAATGAACTTTTAGGTAGAAGAATGCATTTAAACATATAATAGTGACATATATGTCTTTATATCAATAGGTCAAAAAATCTAGTATATACATATATAATCTAATGTACTATACACACACATACACACACACACGTGTGTGTATATATATATATATGTAAACATATACACACACATGTTTTGTTTGTTTAGATTTGATGGAGGAAAGGAGCCCATGAAGGCAAAAGTGGCTCAGGCCCACGAAAGTCGTGACAGTACCCTGGAAAGGGCTCTATGGGCCTCTGTGAGATGCCCTGGCCCATGCCAGCCATTCCGAGGCATGAGCCACTTAAGATGGTTTATGTGCCTGGGAAATTTATTTAGGTTCTTGAGCCCCATGAATCATGATGGAATGATTGGGAAAATGTATGAAAAGAAATGTACAGACAGAATTGTTTGCAGAGCTTGGGGGCTGATGGGCCAGAGAGCCCCGATGGCGGGCGGGCGGCTCTGTGAGGAACTCCCAGTGAGGCCAGCTTGTGGCAGATTGAGGGAGAAGGCCACCCATCTGTCCAGGTGAAATGGCTAAGTCAGAATTAGCATTCCCATGTTTAATTCCACCATCATTGCCCCAGAGGCTGTGTAATCACTGGTGATTAAATGGAGACAGAGGGATGTGCTTAGAATTCCTCTCTGCCAGGATCTAAATAAACAGAGTTAAAGGGCACTGCTGTGAGTTTTCTCGGTTCCCATGAGTTGGGATGACTGAGTTTTCTGGAGCAGCTTCCCAGGGAATGTCTCCGTGTGGCTGGGCCCCGAGTTGCCCTGCAGGTGTTTTGTACTGGGATGACTCCCTTCCAAATCAGCGGCCCGGCGGTGGCAGGGGACAAGAGTCCCAATTATGCCTGACATTTGTTTAGCAGGGACTCTGCTTGTTAAGTACAGTGAATACTTTTGCAGGCAATTAATTTAAGGCTTTTAGAATTTGCTTTGCTGGTGAGCATGTTCGTCAGGAGCACCAGCAAGGTAACTGCATGAGCTGCTGTCCTACGTTGTTCATTTTGGTAGTTGGATAGAGCAGTGGGATCTCCTTTCTTTCTCCCGAGACTACATAGGATGGTCATACTGGGATGTCCAACACTATGCTCTCACATCATTTAGAACTTTCAGAAGCACCCTGAAGCCAGAGTACCAAGAAGACCATCCTACACACTCATGCTCTTGAATTTGGAGAATCACCTGTTGTTGGTGGACAAAGAGGAGTTTCGTGACAGATGCTGCCTGGCCCCTGTGGTCTCCAGTCCTACCCTCCTCTAGCCATCAGAGACCTCATCTGCCCCACTCTTCCCTTTGCTCTCTCTGCTCCTGGCTGACTGAATCATACTTGCCCCACCACCGGGCCTTTGCACATGTTGCTATTTGCCAAGAATGCTTCTTCTACCCAGTTGACTCCTCTTTTTTTTTTTTTTTATAAGATTTTATTTTTAAGTAATCTCTACACCCAACACCCAACATGGGACTCAAACCCATGATGCCAAGATTAAGAGTCACATACTCTACTGACTGAGCCAGCCAGGTGCCCCCCCCTTTTTTTAAACTTTAAAAAATTGTGATAAGATATATATAACATAAAATTTGCTGTTTAAACCATTTTTGAATGCAGAGAAGCATTAAGTACATTCATACTGTTGTGCATCCATCAGCACTATATGTTTCCGAAATTTTTCTTCATCCGAAATAGAGTCTCCATATCTATTAGACAATAACTTTTCTTTTATCCTTCTTCTTAGTGCTCAGAAACTCTTATTCTACTTTCTGTCTCTAAATATTGCTTTATAAGAGACAGGGGTGGGCTGGTCTATGAAGGCAGCCCTAGGCCTTCAACACTTATAAAATAGAGCAGAGGCATGTTCTGGGAAATTCACATGGGTATCTGTAGTTTGGATTCCAGCTAAGATACCTTAACCAGGTTATTTCCACCTACTGATATCAAATCTTGCCAGCACAACTGAATTTGGCCTCTCACATTTTCCCACTCAGGATAGCAGGCCCTGCCCCCACACTTCACTCTGTGGATTTGTTGGAGTTATTTAGTTGGAAATAATAGAAACCTATTTCTGTTGGCTTAGACCAAAAAGGAGAGTTTATCACAGGGAGGCTGAAGTTCCTAATTATGGTAGACAGAATTCTCCCAGATATTCAAACTTGAGTCTAGCTACCGTAGTAAAGGGATTTTGCAGATGTAATTAAGGTCCCGAATCAGTTGACCTTAGGAGAGGGAGATTATCCAGGTGGGCCTGATGTCACGGACCTTTTAAAAGTAGAAAGCGTTTGCTGGTCGCAGAAGGCAAGTCAGAGATTGGCAGCACGAGAAGGACTGGACCCACTGTTGCCGGCTTTAGAGGGAGGTGTTCTCATGGCAAGGAGTGCAAGTAACCTGTGAGCTGAAAGGGGCCCCTGAGACTCCACCAGCCTTCGAAATTGTCCAGCAACAAGAATGAGCTTGGAAGTGGATTCTCCCTAGCGCCTCTACACAAGACTTGACCCTGGTCGACACCTCGTTTTCAGCCTGGAACAGAGAGCCCCTTCATGCCAGACTCCTGCCTTACCCGACTGGGACCAAATACATGGGTGTCATTTTGAGCCGCTGCATTTATGGTAACTTGTTCTGCAGCAATCAAAGCATACACTCCTGGAATCCAGGAGAGGAATGCAGCTGGGCCCCTAGAAAGGATTAGAACTGGGGATTAGGAAATGCTCAGGGACCTGGCATCTTCCCCCTTCTCTCATCTCTGCCTCTCTCTACATATATGCTTTGTCTTCCTCCTCTGCAGACTGGCTGATCAGTTTTCTGTCTGTGTGAAGGAATGTGGTGTCCATGGCTCCCAGGTTGGCAGGTCATAGTCTTCAGGCCCCGCAGAGATGTTTCAACTATCTTTTTATCACAGTTCTGGATTCCCAAGGAGAGACAGATTGGTCCAGTTTGGGTTAAATATTCACCAATGGGCTCTAACCGTCTGCTTTCCCACTGGCCTTTTTATTTCCTTCTTTTTCAACAATAGCCTGCTGGAGGCTGATTTTATCCCCAGATATGATCTTCCATCTGGGAGTCCTAGGAACCCTCTTAGAGACATTCTTAGCAGACATCAGTTCTAGGTCAAGCTCTTTGCTGGGGGCAGAGGGACTGTTGAGACTACATGGAAAGTGTCCTTGATGAATTTCTAGCCTAGCTGGGAGATGTACATTCAATGTTTAATATGAGGTGCAAAGACAGAGGTGCTGTATTAGATGGGGAAAGCCACACTGATGGCTATAATTATGACTCTAGAATCTCTGTACCTTATGCAGCAAAAATTTGTCACCCACATGACAGTTCATGGTGGGTATTGGTTGGACAGTTTTCCATGTAGTCTTTCAGGGATCCAGGCTCCTTCTGTTCTGTGCCTACATCATGCTCTGGGCCTTGGTGTTCTGTGCTACATTCTCTGTATCCATCCAGCAGATAGAGGAAGAAAGCCTGGAAAATAGCATGGGAGTTTCCATGGGTCATCATCTTTCAACAAGGGCTGTGTATCATTACTTCCTATTTTCTACTGGGCCAAATGCAGTCACATGACCTCACTGCAAGGGAGACTGGGAAATGTAGTTTAGCTGTGCATCCAGGAGGAAAAGGGGTTTGGTGGACAAATGACAGTGTTCTTTCTCTGCCACAGGTGTGCACAGGACTTTTGGGGGCACATGGGAAAATCATTTAGGCCATTCTGGGGGTTCAAAGAAGGGTTCTGGAGGAGATGGTACCTGCACTGCTTTTTTTTTTTTTTTTTTAGTATTTATTTATTTTGAGAGAGAGAGAACACATGTGTTCCCAAGCAGGCTCCCTGCTTTCAGTGCAGAGCCTGACGCATGGGACTTGATCCCATGAAACAAGAGATCATGACTTGAGTTGAAATCAAGAGTCAGACGCTTAACAAACTGAGCCACCCAGTTGCCCCTGAACTGTGTTTTGAAGGATAAGTAAGACTTAATGAGCTAAGACTGGGTGGGGATGTTATTCTAGGCAAAGACAGAGTTGGAAGTGCATGGCTGTGGGTGTGGAGCTTGTAGTATTTAGGTGGAGAGTAGGGGCAAGTGTGCTGGGCAGGTTTAGTGCTTTGCTGGAGTTCATAAGAAGCCCAGAATAAAAAACAGTGGGTCCAAGAAACAAGACCCTCCAAAGACTATTTTCTTTTTCTTAGAAGATTTTTAGAGTGCTCAAGAGTCTCCATAAAACTCGTCACATCTCACAGACAGCAGACTTGCTGCCTTTTTGCTGCCAAGTCTATGAAATGTGTCTTGAGAGACAGGTGCTCCTAAGACACCTTAGTTCTGAATCTATCTCCAGAGGATGTAGAAATGATGTTTCTTGGCAGATATAGTCATGAGTTCTCTTTGTGTGACTGCCAGAAAGTGGCCCGAACTCTGCAGGGTGGTGTTTGGGCCTCTGTCTGTGTTAGGACCACAGCCTGATGCTATGAGCCCTGGACAGAGGGGCTTGGGGGCCCAAGGGAGTTCCCAGGAAGCCTCAGCCATGATGGGGCTCTGGGACGTGTGTGTACAGCTGAGCCCATTGTTCTGTTATGCTCCCTGGTGCTGGCTCAGTGTCTGCCCTCCCTCTGGCTTATCAGTACTGCAAGCTACCCTCTACTATGGCAGAGTCACATGGTTCCTGGGCCCCCTGTCTGTGGGCAGGGGTTTTGATTCTTAGATGCTGCTGCTGCTGTTGGCCCTGTGTCTTTCTTGGGTCTCAGAAACTGTACCTGGCTTGTGTGCACTCAAGCACAGGAGACCGATGTATTCTGGTGGGCAGAGTTTCTCAGCCTCAGCACTGTGGTCAGATCATCCTTATTGTGGGGGATGGAGGCTGCCCTGTGCACTGTAAGATGTCGAGCAGCGTTTCTGGCCCCTGCCCATTGGATGCCAGTAACAGCCTCAATCAAAAATGTCTCTAGGCATTGCCAAACATCCCCAGGCTAGGGTGGGGTGGAGGGCAAAATTACCATGAGTTGATAATCACTGGGTTAGAGGCATGAGACATAACAGTTCACATTTTTTAAAACCACTTGGTTCTGGGGCGGTTCATTATTTTGTAGTAGATAACAGAAGCAGTGGCTGTCATAGTCCATCTTCTTGCTCCGCGTGGAACTACGGGGGATTGGGGTAAATGGAAATGTGGATCGCTGGCAACAGGAGAGAATGTGTATGACGTTCTGCTTTTGTGGTTCCCTGTGATGAGTCACATGCAGGGAAGGAGGGACCTCACACTTTGTTATGCTTTCTTACACCAATGCTCATGGCCCTCTGAGCACTCCCTGTGTCTGACCATCCTGCTAAGCCCTTTACAGGCTTTCTCTTATTTCCCCTTCATCTACGCTGTCTGTGATGGGTCCTGGACTATCCCCACTGTACAGTTGAAGACACCGAGGCTTAGATGCGTGACACATGCTGTCCAGGGCCATCAATGGTATCTGAACCCCAGCATGTCAGACTCCCAAGCTCAAGCTCTTCACTGTATTTTCCAGGTCTGGTTTTGGTCTTAACCAAGAGCACTTTGGAGTCTTTCCAGCTCTGGGAGCTTCTGAGAAAAAGTACAATAAAAACAAAGCCAGAAGCAGTAGGAAGCGCCCTAGAAGGGTAGGTGGGTGAAAGGCCTTTCAGATTGCCCATCAGATATGATTCTAACTCAACCATGTGCGCGTGGGTCGGGAACAGCAGAGATGTACAGGTATTAGCTTGTGCATGTGTGCACAGACTTGGGGTTTGAGAGGAGGGTGAGTCCTAAGTCTGGGTGCTGGGCTGGGCCCCCAGGCAGCAGGGAGAAGCCCACTTTCAGTGTGTAGGTCGAGTATTTCTTGCTGCAGCATTACTCCTGTCTTTGGAGGCATCCTTTATGTCCCCAGTGAGGCCAGTCTCTAAGACAGCTTGAACTGATCCGTCCCTCTCAAGCAAAGAGGCTCTTAGTGCATCGAAAATGTTCTTGCTCAAGCGTCTTTGTTCTCTACGGCTTATGTGCCACAGGACACTTGAGCCCCCAGATCATCCGCATCCTTCACGGATCAGCTCGGATCCTGGGTGCCCCTCCCTTGATGCTTGTTAGCTGTGTGACCTTGGGCGAATCATTTTGTTTTCCCAACCCTCACTTTATGAGCTGAAAAATGAAGATAATAGTGCCTGCCTTATTTTATTTATTTTGAGGGTTAGCTGTGGTAATGCACGTAGAACACTTAGCGTAGGAATCACACCCCCGTGGCAGCGATCATTGTTAGGTGTTGTTATTCCAGCTTGCATGGTGGCTGTCTCCTCTGAGTATTTGCCTGTGCGGTTTGTGGTCTTTGGGACCTGGAGTTTTGTTGAAGATTGTAGGCTCTGAAATCAGACAGACCCAAATCCCCATCTCCGAGCCGTGTGTCCTTGTGTAAGGCATTCTACTTTCCTGAGCTCCGGTTGCTCAACCATAAAATGCATTAGGGATATCTATGATGTAAGGATCAAATGGTGTAATGTTCTCAAAACACTTAGAGCAATCTTGGCATACGACAAAATGCTATGTATGTATGTGTTATAAGAAAGGCATTTTCTTGGTGACTCAGTCCATACATATGTTGGAAATATATATATATGTATGTATGTATATAGTGTATGACTTAACACAATACTTACCTTTACTATATGCAATTCACATTCTTCCCTTTCATTCTTTCCCTCTTCCCATTATTTCATTTGATTAAAAGGAGTTGCTGGTCGTGACCCACTGAATTGATTTCATGATCCATGAATGGGTCATGGCCTGCAGTTTGAAAAACACTGCTGGAACGGACCTTTCTTCCCTGCCTGGCTCATGTTAATTGTCTGGGTCCCCCAGCATCCGAAACATCTGGCCCCACATCAGCAGCCTTGCCTCATTCTCTCTGCCCCGCTGGGCTCTGCAGACGCATTGTTCTGTGCACCTTCACGAGCATCAGATTAATTAGACATTTCAGAGGAGATGGACTTTTAAAGCAATAGCTTCATTAGCATGGCGGTGCTGGAAGCTCTGAGAAGTGAAACTCAGTTATTTGTATGTTAATAAGCCAGCCTGGGCCTCAGAAGCCGGCCGAGGAGCTTCAGCATTTCTCCGGAAAGCCTCATCCTGCACAGCGACTCATGCTCAGTCTCGCTGATGGATCTGTGAAGACCTGCCCATCACCAGGGTCCCGGGGACACAGACCAGGGATACATGGGTGTCAGGCACAATGGGATCTGAGCTTGGGCTGGGTTCAGTCTGAACCCCTTCATTAGGCACCGAGCTTTACGGGGCTGATAGACACCATTGTGTTTTTTGTTGACCCCGTCACATTGCATTTGCACAGCACTCAGGGGCTTTCCAAATGTTCTTACAAACACTGTCTCGGGCAAGACTCACCAGCGAGTCCGGGCAGATTTGCATACACACTTTGTTGCTGAATCCCATTACTAAGTGCACAGTAGTTCTGCATAGCACCTGGCCTCTCACCGTGGGGTCCTGGACCAGTGGGAACAGTACCACCAGGGAGTTCCTTAGGAACTCAGACTCTCAACCCTGCCACAGACCTCCTTATCAGAACTTGCGTCTTAATAAGACCGGCAGGTGATTTGCATGTCCACTGAGGTTTGAGAAGCACTGGTCTTCTAGGACACCTTCTCTTTTTCTCTCTCTGTATTCTCTCCTTCTTCTCTCCCTCCTCTTTCTCCTTCCCCCGCCATTTTCCAGCCTCTCGTTAAAGGTACAGTTTGGGGACCTGGCTCTAAGTGGAAACACGAGACTCACTCGGTTCTTTGTATCTGCACTGACTTTCATTTGACAAGCTCCTACTCCTGCATTGTAGTGTGAAAACTAAATTTAGTCCAATCCAGGAAATTTTCTGCCATATTCATTTTAAATTAAATTTTAGAATTAACATGTAGTAAAATTGGCTTTTTTGGGGGGGGGATATGCAGCTCTATGAATGATTCTATGAACACATGTATAGATTCATGTACCTACCATCACAGCCGGGATACAGAACAGGTCTGTCGCCCACCAAACTCCCTAGTGCCACCACCTCTTTGTAGTCACACTCTCCCTTCACTCCTGATTCTTGGCGACCACCTGTTTTCTGTCCCCGTACTTCTGTCTTTTCCAAAAGGTGCTGTAAATGAAATCATACAATACATACACTTTTCAGCTTATTATTTCCTTTTTATTGTTGACTCTGTTTCATTGTATAGATGTACCACAGTTGACCTGCCTAAGGTCATTTGGGTTTATTTCCAGTTGGGGTAATTATGCAGAGAGCTGCTTTAAACATTCCCATTCTAGTTTCTATATAAACGTAAATTTTCCCTTCTCCAGGGTGAATGCCTATGAGTGGAATTGCTGGTCACATAAGTGTCCCTTTAACTCTATAAGAAACGGGTGAACTGTTTCCCAGAATGGCTGCACCTTTTCCATTCCCATCAGCAACGCAGGAGACTTGCCATAGCTCTGCATCGCTGTCAATGCTTGGTATTGTCAGTATTTAGTATTTTACCCATTCTAACTGTGTATATTAGCACTCCAAGCCCGTTTAACCTTCTCTATTTCCCAAGACTCCCCCTGCTCCTGTAGCTGGGCCTCAAGGGTCCTGGGGTAACGTAAATTCAGAGCATGGACTCGCAGAGTACCAAAATGTTGTACACGTGGGAATCGGGTTGTTCTCCCACCAGAGTTGGAGAAGTCTCCTTACACAGATATCTGATTAGCACCAAAAATAACACAGTAATTTTCCAAGTCCCTTCCAACCACCATGAGTCCCATCCACACACTTGAGGATAGGGAAAAGTTATAGAAGCTTTAGTAAGACAGTGTTCCTGATGCATTTATTTGTCCAATAAGGGCTTTCGTGTCTCTGGCATTCCAGATCGGCCATGACCAGACAGACCCTCTGATGTCCATGTCCTCCGTTCCCATTCTTGACTTTAGCTCACAGAAAATGGAAAGCAGATGGTCTTCACTTTATGTAGTTAGATTTCAGAGGGCTGGAACTACTTCAGGTCGGTAGGCATGTTTGTTTAGGAGAGATAATCCATCTCTGTTAAAAAAAGAAACATTTTGAAACAGTCCGTTAATTTAAAGCTAGGCTGCCTTGATGATGATGATGTCTGGCACGGAATGGGGGAGGGGAAATACAAGAAAGTTTTCTGCTTATTAAGTACTGTCTGCTAATTCCATTTTAATATCATGTATCCAAATGATTAATATTCTATCTCAGCAAAAAGCACAGCACAGACTCCAAGGTTTTAGTTAACTAATTAATTCAGTAATATCAAGCAAATACTGTGTACCAGGCACAGTGCGAGAACTGGGATGCAGCATGAAAAAAAAAACCCCACAAAAATCCCTGCTATGGAGAGCAAATGTTTTGGTTTAGAGAGATATTGATTGTGGGGATATGTTAGAAAGCAGTTATGTGCTCTGGGAAAAGTAGAATAGGGCAAGGCGTCAGAAGTGCTAAAGGTGGGGGCCTGATCCAGGAGAAGAATGTTTAGGTTGTTTACAAAAAAACTGTTCTGGGAAGAGCAATCCTGCACAGTCTGCACTGGTAGGGGGCAGGGAGGACCTGGGGAACCTGCCTGTCCCATAGCTTCCCAGGTGATTCCAAGGCACTCTAAGGTTTGAGGGCCGCTCTCTTAAGAATCCAAGTTTAAAATAGGACATAGGCTTTCAGTCCCAGGAAGTGATCAGAATTGTCTCAAGCTGGGCCCAATTAAAAGAGCATTCACTGGTTTAATTCAAGTCTTGACACTGCCTGGCTTTGAAACTTGCAAATGTTAACTTTGCAGCTGCCACTGCTTAATTTTAGCCCTCGGAGAGGGAGAGAAATGCCCCAGCCTCTCGATCGGTTCCTAGGATCCTGATTGGCAAACACCCTCCCCTGCTCCCCACCTCTCCACTATATGCCAAGGGCCGAGCTTCCTAACTTTGGAAACAGCAGAGCAACACCCCCCTCCCCAAATCCCTGGTCTCAGCAGCGAGCTGCCCTACTTTGCAAAACGAGAGTCTCTTACCTCATTAAACCAAAATGAAAATGAAATCCAAGCAGATCATTTTCTTCTTAGCACCCTTCATAAAGCTACCGGCAGCCTCATCCATACTTAAAACATCTCTTTGTACGCTGCCGTGGCCTGTGGTCTGGGAATGCTCCTAAGTACAGCCTAGGCAGGGTTTCATCCTTCTCTGGTTGTACGTCTTTCTGATTGTGGTTGTTTCTGAGAATGGGGAGAATCCTCGGGGAAAGGGAGGGAGAGAGATTTTAGAGGGAAGAATGGCCTGTACAGGGACCAGAAAGTTCTCCACCAAATGCAGCCCATGTTGCTTAGGAGACTGGCACCAGGGGCTAGTGATTTCTCAGGCTAAATCAAAGCCGTTTGTGCCTCGGATGGGCTGAACTGAACCCCCCCCCTTCACCTTAACTTATACACCAAAGCTTTAACCCCCCAGTACCCCTGAGTGTTGACTGTAGGGTCTTTAAAGAGGTAATTAAGTTAAAAATGAGGTCCTAATCTAATCTGACTGCTTTCCTTATAAGAAGTGGAGACTTGGACACAGAGGGGCACCAGGGAGGCACACACAGGGAAATGATTTGAGGATATAGTCAGAAGGCGGCCAAGTGCAAGCCAAGGAGAGAGACCTCACCAGAAACCCTGCTGGCACCCGGTCTCAACTTCTGACATGCAGAACTATGAGAAACAAATTTCTGCTGTTTAAGCTGCCCCGTCTGTGGTGTTTTGTTATGGCAGCCCTAGCCAACTAATACAGTGCCATCAAAGAAAACTCACTTTGGATGGCAAAGAATGATAATGCACAAGTCAAAAGGTGGGGAAGAAACTGCAAAGTCTCATAGCCAAAGTGTATGGCTGCAGAATGGGGTGAACGGTGGGGTCCATTACTGCAACTGCCTCAGGCTATCAGCATCTTAGGTGATGGCCTTCTAGGAGCCACTGAAGAGATGTCCACCTGGAGGGGGTAGTTATTGACTCACAGGCAGATAACTAAGGCTACTTTGGGTGCCACCTCATCCCCCAATGGGGTCTGCAAATTCCTCTTAAGTCTTCTAGTGGGAATTTCCCCTTCCCCTCAAGATGCCAGGTCCTAAGACAGGAAACTGTTTTTATAAAAAATATTTATTTATTTTTGAGAGAGAGAGAGAGAGAGAGAGAGAGACAGTGAGAGAGCACGAGCAAGTTGGGGAGGGGCAGAGAGAGAGAGAGAGAGAGACAGACACAGAATCTGAAGCAGGCTCCAGGCTCCAAGCTGTCTGCACAGAGCCTGACTCGGAGCTCGAAGCCACGAACTGCGAGATCATGACCCGAGCCAAAGTAAGTCGCTCAACCGATGCAGCCACCCAGGAGCCCCAGGAAGGGTTTTAAAATCTGAGCCTATTGCTAGGTTTCTGATTTTAAAATACTCAAATTAGCCCCATATCAGGGCCAGCTTTAATCAAAATGACTTAGGAGCAGTATGTCTATGGGATTCCCTTTGTCATTTCTGGGTCTCACCCTTGCAAACCTCATCCACCTTTCTCCCGGACTTCTTTTGAGCAAAACAAGTTTTAGGGGTTACATGACAGGATTTAGGTTGTTACCCACCCAGAGGCATTTCCTGTCAAACAGGGCATTTAAAAATTTTTTTAAAAATGTCTTACTTACTTTTGAGAGAGAGACAGACAGTGTGAGGAAGGGAGAGTCAGAGAGAGAGAGGGAGACACAGAATCTGAAGATAGGCTCCAGACTCTGAGCTAACTGTCAGCACAGAGCCTGATGCAGGGCTCGAACCCACGAACCATGAGATCATGGCCTGAGCTGAAGCCAGATGCTCAACCGACTGAGCCACGCAGACGCCCCAAGACAGGGCATTTTTAAAAGATGGAAAAGCTTTTTAGATTCAGAGAAATTTATGTACTTACATTGCATATATTACAGTTAATGATTGTACAATATATAATATGTACAATTATATATTACCACCTATCTAATATATACTACATATTAGTAACTAATATGTCATACATAATACATAATATAATAATATTAATATAATACATAGTAAATAAAAAGCTTTTTAGATCCAAAGAAATATATGTATTTATATTTTATATTATAATTAGTGATTGCATAACATAAATATGTACAATTATTATTATATGTACAATTATAAATATATACAAAATATATAAATAATATACAATTACACATGACCACCTACTTAATATGTATTATATATTTAATGTCTATGTATATATGTATAATATGTTACATATTGTGTTACATATGTTACATTATATATAATACATATTAAATAGAATACATATGAATATAGACATATTTTATTTTTTATAAAACAGTACCCACACATAGTAATAAAAATTCAAGTGATATGGAGGAGAGAAAAATGAGAAGTGAAATGCCTCTCTCACTGCTCTCTTTGTTCTCCAGCCTGCATCTTAGGCATCAGTAACCACTTCTAACTACTCCTGGTTTTACTTGTTCTGGAGGTCCCCTCCATGGGTCTACACCATGTTCATACTTCTATTTCTTTATCATGTTAAAAGTTTTATTGACCCTCTGCCCTTTGTGCCTCCAAGTCAGTATAAATATCTGTGGAATGAATGAAATGAAAAGGAATAAGTGAATGAAAGGTGTAGGCTTAGCTCACACTCTGTCCTCCCACTCCTCTCGTCCCATCCCCATTTTCAACTCTCTCTCCTGATGATTAATATTATAGCTTTGGATAACACACTGTTTCTTTATTAATCAACTCTAGGCAGTAGTTTTTGACTCTCTATGAGGCAAGACACGGAAATTAGAATCTCTCCATTTCCTTCCACCTCTCCTGCAATCTGCAACCCCCCCCACCATCTGCTTACTATTACTCTCACTTGGTGAGTTTATTGTAGCATCTATCTTCTTGTCTCTGTCTAGAGATTGATTCTGAACATTGAACACCAATAACTGGCATATGTGATATTATGAGTCCCTAACGGTTACTCACTGCAGAATCTAGTTGGGATTGGGTCCATAAAAAAGGAGATGCATTCTGGACATGTCATATAAATGGAATCACATAGTATGTGGCTTTTGGTGTCTGGCTTCTTTCACTCAGCGTCATGTTGTCAAGGTTCATCCATGTTGTAGCAGGTGTCAGTATTTTATTTCTTTTCATTGTTGAATAATATATATACCACCATCTATCAGTTGGTGGAGAGAAGTAGATTAGTGAGAGAAAGTAGATTACTGGTTGCAGAGGATGGGGGTATGGGAAGATGGGAGGGTGATGGTTAAGGGATGTAGGGTTTCTTCTTGGGGTAATGAAACCATCCTAAAATTAAGCGTGGCATTGGTTGCATTGTGACTATACTAAAACCATTGAATTGTACATTTTAAATGCATGAATTATAAGTTTAGTGAATTATATTTCAGTAAAGGTGTTTAAAAAAGGAGATTATAATCCTAGGTCATGAAATGCATGCTACTCAAGGGGGAACCTGCTGAATTTCAGTAGTTCTAAGCCATATCTCCCCCCACCCTGCATTTTGATATATATGTTTCAAATCAGGTGACATGTCATAGTTTAATTGTCAGTACTTTATCGTTTTTTAGTGGTTCCTAAAGTAATACTGCATTTTAAACTGATGGTGTCTTAGATGCAATGAAATATGGCAATTAAAAATATCAGGAGAGGAGCATTAAACTATAATTATTTAATAAAGCTAATATAGGATGCTTTTACTCTACCACTAAGATCATTCAGATTCTCATTTCTGTATATGTTACCTTCCCTTTGTTACCACCTCCTTTATGGATATGGCCTGACCTCCCTGTGGATGTATATAAACCAGCACCATTATTTTCTAAGTGGCCAGAAGGGGCAAGTTTTCTTTAATCAAATCACAATAGAAGGATAAAATTATCATTAACTACAAGGGTTGGCAACTATGGTTTACGAGGCAAATGTGATCCCAAATCTGTTTGTGTTGATAAAGTTTTATTGGAACACAGCTGTGTCCGTTCATCTGCATATGGTCCGTGGCTGCTTTCACATGCGATGTTGTCTTGAGTGGTTGAGACAGGGACCATCAGGTCTGAAAGCCTACAGTGTTTCCTGTCCGGTTCTTTACAGGAAGTTTGCTGATTCAATGACTGCAAGACAGTGAAAAAGACTATCCTCACTCTGTCTACCCCTGCGCTGCCTCCTCAGGGTTTGGTTGCAGACCCTACAAATGCAAGACACCTCCAGGGCCCTAGATTCTCTCGATGGAGGTGGAAGTATTGTTGTTTTCTCTTCGCTAGGGACTCGTTCAGGTTCAAAGTTCCTTGTGGGAGTAAAGAGATGTCTGGGCCATGTCTAGTTTTGGAGGATTCTAGCAAATTAAAGAAGATGAAGAAGAAGCAGAAGAAGGAAGGATGGGGGAAGGAAGGAAGGGAGGAAGGAAGGAAAGAAGGGTGTAAGGATGGATGGATTCCAAAATGGGATAAAAAAGCTCTAGTATATGGGGCGCCTGGGGTGGCTCAGTGAGTTAAGCATCTGACTTTGGCTCAGGTCATGATCTCACAATTCATGAGTGCAAACTCCACAGTGGGTTCTGCACTGACAGAGTAGAGCTTGCTTGGGATTCTCTCTCTCTCTCTCTCTCTCTCTCTCTCTCTCTCTCCCCTTTTTTACTTGCACTCTCTCCCCTCTCAAAATAAATAAATAAACTTAAAAAAAAGCTGTAGTATATTTTATTTATTTATTTATTTATTTATTAAATGTTTTATTTATTTTTGAGACAGAGAGAGACAGAACATGAGTGGGAGGGGCAGAGAGAGAGGAAGACACAGAATCTGAAGCAGGCTCCAGGCTCTGAGTTAGCTGTCAGCACATAGCCCAATGCGGGGCTCGAACCCCCAACGTGAGATCATGACCTGAGCCGAAATTGGAGGCTTAGCTGACTGAGCCACTCAGGCGCCCCTGTAGTATATTTTAAAACTATACATTTGACCAGTTAAGCTTCTGACACACTCATGCACACACAATAAATGTTATCTAATTGTCCTCTTTATAATTATAGGATTTGGAAGAATAAATCAATTCCTAGTTTATGATGGGCAGTGTGTGGTCTGACAATGGGACACAAACCTTAGGCTGGGTGATGGAATTTCTTTTCTCCCAAAGCTATCCATGGATTTTTTTTTTGGTTCCATATAATCTAGCTCAGAGATAGTATCAAGAGTCTAAATGTGAGACCCTTCATGTGTTTTGGTTCAGGACAGATGTCCCTTTCCATTCCCTCTGGGAAAGACCCCTCTCAGCCCCTGACCCTCCCCTCCCCTTCTCTGTGGCTTCTTGCGGCTCTCCCATCCATGGTGACCTTTCTGAGGCTTACCTTCTGGGCCACAAACTTGGCATTTCACCACATGATGCCTGGTGACATCTACTGGAACATAATTTTATTTTCATCTCATACCTTTGATGCATTTGTCTCCTTAGTTGCAAGCAGGGGTGATGCCTTATTGTATTCTTTAAAAAAATTTTTTTAAGATAGTTTATTTATTTTTGAGAGAGAGAGAGAGAGAGAGAGAGAGAGAGTGAGCGAGCAAGCGCACAAGTGGGGGAAGAACAGAGAGAGGGAGACAGAGAATCTGAAACAGGCTCCAGGCTCTGAGCTGTCAGCACGGAGCCCAATGCGGGGCTCAAACCCATGAACTGTGAGGTCATGACCTGAGCCAATATCAGACTCTTAACCGACTGAGCCACCCAGGCGCCCCTGCTTTACTGCATTCTCGTTGAGTTATTCAGGGGATTGGTAGGAAACCATCTGGAAACCTAGAAGTACTTTTCAGGGGTAAGATACTGCTATTGTCTTTGTATCTTCTAATGTCATAGTATGCTAAATGTGGTAATATGCTCAAGATATATATGTTGGTTTATTTCCCATTATATATCTTATGTATCTGAGACTACAAATAGAATAAAATATTCTAAAAAAAGGTAGTTTTAAGTAGTAAAATGTTTCCTAGTAGAATGTAAGCTTCATAAGGGTCAGGATTGTATCTATCATTTTTATTATTCTTTCCCCAAAGTCTTGAAGAGCGCCTAACACATAGTAGTTGCTTAATAAATATTCTTGAATGTTGAACAATTTATGTAATTTATTTTTCTTTTGCAGAACTTTATTGAGGTATAATTTATATACCTTAAAATTCATCCATTTTAAGTGTGTAATTTGGTGATTTTTTTAAAGCAAATTTACCACATCATTTTTTTCCCAATTGCAAGAGTGCTGCATTTTAATTTGTAATAATTAAAAAAATACCAACCTCTCAGCAATATAGAAAGTAAAAACAGAGAGGGAACTATTTCTAACAATTTGGAAGGACTTTCTAGGTTTTTTTTCTTTCCCAACATAATGCCCATTTGCACAATTACAAAAACACGTTAATATCATCTATATTGTCCTGACACTTGCTTTTTCCACTTAGCAGTGTATTATCAATCTCTTTCTTTGCAGAGTTAACTCAATTTTTGAAACAGGTGCATGGCATTGTATTGTATGAATGAATATATTAAACTTTTTAAAAATTTTAAATGCTTTTTATTTATTTTTGAGAGACAGAGACAGACAACGTGAACAGGGGAGGTTCAGAGAGAGAGGGAGACACAAAATCTGAAGCAGGCTCCAAGCTCTGAGCTAGCGGTCAGCACAGAGCCTGACGTGGGGCTCGAACCCATGAACTGTGAGATCATGACCTGAGCCCAAGTCAGACGCTCAACCGACTGAGCCACCCAGGCGCCCCTATATTAAATTTTTTAAAAAACATTTATCCATTGTTGGATACTTAGCTTATTTCCTATTTTATTTTTGTTATTATAAATGAGACTCTAATGAATAGCATTGAAAAAATAGTTTTGTTCACTTTCTTTAAATGTTCATGTGGGATTGATGCCAGGTGGACTTCCTTTGCTAGGTCAAAGGTTATGCATAATTTCAGTTCTAATAAACTCTGCCAAAATGCCTTCCAAAAATTGTTTTAATTTCTGTTCTCACCAACAGTGTCTGGGATGGTCTTTTCCATCACAACCTTGCCAACATCAAGTATTACACGTTTTTTACCTCTTCGGTCACTTTCCCCACAAACTGCCAGTTCACCTCTTTTGCAATTTTAAAATGTAGGTTCTTTCCCTTTTTCTGACAGGTTACACAATATATCACATACATTAGCCTTTTGGTTTATTTGTTGGGTTAATTATTGAATGGATTGGAGCCTGAGGCTTGCTGACACGGGGCAGAGGTGAAGATTGGAGGGTTTCTGAGTTTTCCCCCGGGTTTAGATTGAAGAGGGAGAAAAGTGGGAGCTGGTTTTCCGCATCATTTGGGGGCCTTGGAGGGCAGTGGCTTTGTCGTGTTTTTTATTTCTTCCATTGCACATGAGCAACCAGATCAGAAGATAAAATGAAAAAAGTTAGTTAGCTAGTTAGTTTTTTTGTCTCTCTCACCAGATGGTAAACTTGGTCAGAGCAGGCACTGCATCTGTCTGTCTTTATTTACTAGATGCAGCATGACTGCCTGGCGCTTCGTGGGTTTTCAGTAAATGCTTGTTGCGTGTATGAGTGAATGGATCCTATCATAGGGTGTTCTGAGACCATGGAAATTTTGGGGTGTTGATCATGGTGATAATGATAATATCTATCATTTACGGACTCTTTAATTCAGGCATTCTGCCAAGTCCTTGGCATTCCTTGTTTTATCTAATCCTCTCAGCCCAGCTAAGATGTACAGGTTATCATTAGCCCCATTCCACAGGTAAGAAAACCAAGACTCAGCCTTTCCCAAGGCAAAACAATGAGGACTTACCCTCAGGAAGTGTGGCCTTAGAGTCTGATCTCCTTATTACTGTGCTCTCTGGGTTGGGGCTCATCTGTTCTTTAAGATGCTTAGAAATTTATCTTGGGGGCCTGAAGAATCAAGGACACGATGCTTGGTGCCCTCTGACAGAGGGGGGCAGCACTGAGACCCTAAAAATGGGAAAGGACTAGGGAAGCTGGAGGCTGGTTTGTTTCCTGGGCATTTCACTCACTTGTAAGATAGTGGTTCTGAGTGCAGGTTCTCAGTTCAGACAGCCCCTGGAGTATGTTCCTTATTTCAGTGTGATATTGGACAAGCCAGTGCCCTCTCGGAGTCCCTAGTATTCTCATCTGTAAACCAGGGATGATACTGGACTTCGTTATGGGCTTGTTCTGAGGATTTGATGAGATCATGCATGGAGTGCTGTCCCTTTTACAGGCTCAGAGATGGCTCTGGCATATATGAGTTGTTAGGGTCAGGACTGTGGACAGCTTGACCCCTGCTTCTGCAGCCTTTCTGGTATGGGCAGGAGGCAGTTTGCCTTGCTGCCTCCGTGCACACTTGAACTTCCTCCCTGGCCCATGCCAGGCAATCTCTCTCTTTGCCTTCCTCTGTAAAGCAAGTGTGCTTGGCTGCCTGTGGAGATGGGTAGTGATGGTTCTTTCATGAGGCCGGAAGAGGAGCATAACCCTCCTGTGGGGATGAACTGTCTGCAGACCCCACAGGACTTGGAGGAGCTGGCCCCTTCTCCCTTAGACATAAGCTCCTGGGGGCCTTGCCTTCAGATCATAGCTTTCAGGTGGACTTTATATGGTGCTCATGGCTTTTGAAAAGATTTCTTTAACTTCTCAGATGCCAGAATTAATGGATTTATAGATCCCCTTCTCCACTGGGGACACAAGAGATGCCCTCTCTTTTCTCGTTGGCCGTGTCCTACAGCCGTAAGTACCTTCCTTGCTGGAACACAGGGAGATTTAAGAGGTGCCAAATTAATTGCTTTCCAAATGCAGCTGGAGAAAGGCAGCCAAAATCTTGATATTTGCTCTCTTAGAGGGTGGGGGGCAGAGGAGGACTCTGAAGAGCTGAGGAGATGGCTTGACTGGGAACAGCCGCCTGGCGCCGGAGGGGGTTTAGACAGTGCACGTGGTCCAGGTGATGAAAACTCTTCCCTAACTGGGCTTTGGCCTGTGGGGCCGTTGACTGGGTCTGTGAGAAACCCTTTTTACCATGCAGGGGTGGCAGCCTGGGGAATGTTAAGGTATTTTTGATTTTGTACAAGTGTAATCGTGAGTTTTCCCAAAGACTACTTACTTCTTTTCCTTTCGGGTGCCGCCTGGGTTTCGGTAAGCACATGTGTCAGATTTAACCAGTCTGTTCTGATTTCATAATATAAATTCAGACAAGGTGATTTGCTAAGTGTGTGAATTAATTTATAGACTCTTTAAAGGCTTTTTGTGGCATAAGTAAGTGCAGAAATAGCCCCTCATTAGAATATCTAACCTAATATTTCTGTCAGTTTTGTTATATCCTAGTTCCTCTAGAATAATAGCTGATATAGAGAATGTGCTCAATAAGTATGTGCTTAATAAATATTGTTGAATGTCTGGTTTGGAAACCATGATCATTTTGCCTCTGGGTTATGTGAGTCAATGGAATGAATTGGTAATGTAAGTCTGGAAGAGATGAATTCTTCCATAGGATCATGAGCTCTGTGACTGACCAAGTAGTTGAGAACTAGAAATGGTTTGCTGACTGAAGATAGGAACTTTGAGAAGGTAAGGAGGGGACTGGATTTTTGGAATATAAGTAATTTATAAACTTCTAAGGACAGAGGGTGACACAAGGCAGGGAAGCTCCTCAAATGATGGCGCTGACCACTATGGTTGTTGCTAATTCTTTGAAGAGTCTTCTCAAGTCACAGTTACTTTTCTATGAGGCCATAACCTCCTATGATATGCCTTGGTAGCCATGATTGTATTCCATGGCCATCACTGATTGGACCAGAGATGGGCACATGATCTAAGCTGGACCAATAAGATTCTTTCTCCTGGGAATTTGTAATTGGGAAGTAGAAATACTTGTTAATTTCTGTCTTGCATGTTTGTGTGAACTTGAGAGCTGAGAGTTGACCATATCTTGCCAAGGAAAAGCGGGGACAGCTGATTTGCAGAAAGGCAATGAAGGAGACCTGGAGAGGAGAAGCAGAAACTTAATATCATTTTATTTCAGAGAAGTGGTGAAAGAAATCTTTGTGATGAGCTTTCTAGCTTCACCTTTCAGTTCCTCCTGGGATCTGCCCTTCCTATCATTAAGTTTCATGAGATATTACTGTTACATAATGTTTAGTGTGTTATGACTGCTGTTAGCATAAATGCTAATTTAAACCAGTTCAGGTAGATTTCTGTCACTTCAACCAAATGGACTTAACAAAGGCAATGATCACTGCCTTTGACCAGAGTCATGTTAGTTTATAGTAAATAATTTGGATTTCATCAAAGGCTAGAGCCAGCCCTGACAGTGAGTCCTTGGAGAAAAATGTATAGAATAAATGATTCAAAGGTGAATGTGAGCTTTCCAGTATGGGGCATTGAAACTCAGACAAGCGTGCCCTGGGAGCTAAGTGGGGGGGCTTTCCTTGCCTGGGGGCTGAGAAGGGGCCATAGGACCCAAGGTGGCTGCAGGATGATGGGAGGCTTAAGGAGAGGACCCACACACACAATTTCAGGTGACACTGGGAATCCCATTAGACTTTGGAGTGATGCTAAGTTTAAATTCCAAGCTGTTCAGAATGAGTTGGGAAAGGTAAGTGGTCTCTTTCCCAGTAAGCAATGCTGGTAAAATCAATATGGAACTAGATTTGAATTACCTTAGGATAAGGAATCTGAGCTTTGTAATCTGTCCATTCATTTTTTTCTGGCATTATATTTAAGTGAAGTTCTTCATTGGAAGTCTAATTTAATGTAGGTTGAATTATGACCAAAGGCAATTTTCCACATCTAAGTCATGATGTACTTGTTTGTCCATAAACCCAAAGCATAGTGCATGGCTGCATTAATGTACTGTCTTCTGTAAGAAGACCATGCTTTAAAAACTGGAGTGAGGGGAGACAGTTAGACCGGATTAGTGATTTTCAGATCTGTTTCCTCATATTGTCAGTTACAGTAGAGGCGCCAAAACAATATTGCTTTAAACATAAACTTGTATCATTAGTCAAGCTTTCTTGGGAGGCTGCTTTGGGAAGGAATTCTGAGGCTATGTCCTGGCTTAGTGGGAAAAAATTCTATGATCTATTAGTGATGCCTGCCATGGGTGTATCATTGGGAGTGATGAAATCAGTTATTTCTGAACTAGGAGAATAAGAGTTTTTGGTAATAGTTAGTGAACACATTTATGAAGCAACTGATTTATAGGTGGAATTGAGTTCATTGTTTTGAAGGTTTTAGAAATTTGAACTGGCCCTAGTTCTTGGGCAACTTCCATTAAAGTTATATAAATTAAGGTGTATAGAATTGGAACAGCAACCAATAACTTATAATAATTTAATGAATTCATTTATAAAATGTTAACCATATGCCAAGCACTGTCCAAGGTTCTGGAGACACAGCGATGAATGACTACACAAGGCAAGGGCACCTAGGTGGCTTAGTCGACTAAGCGTCTGACTTTGGCTCTGGTCATGATCTTCCAGTTTGTGAGTTCCAGTTCTGCATGGGGCTCTTGGCTCTCAGTGCAGAGCCTGCCTTGGATTCTCTGTCTCCGCCTCTTTCTGCCCCTTCCCTGCTCACTTTCACTTTCTCAAAAGAAAATAAACATTTAAAAAAGTACACAAGATAGGTCCAATTCCTGCTTCAGTGTGGGAGACAAAAATGGCAAGCAAGCACAACAAACAAATCAGACAATTCTGGGTGGTAATAAGCACTCAGGTGAAAAATAAAGCTGATTAAGTGGGAGGAGAGGGAAAGGTTTTAAGGCGGGCTTCTCTGAAAAGGTGGCACTTGAGCAGGGAAGTACATGGTGTAAGGCGGCTAAATAGCCTAAATATGTGTGACTATCTGGGGAGAGTGTTCCAGGTTGAGGGAACAGCAAGTACAAAAGTCATGAGGTAGAAATATGTGTGGTGTGTTTTAGGTCCAGTAAGGACGCCAGTGCTGCTGGACAGGGTGAGTGAAAGAGGCACAGGGGAAGGTGAGGTTGGAGAAAGTGTTGGGGAGCACATTGTGCAGGGGCTCTTAGATCATGTAAGGAGTTGAAATTTACTGGAAGCCCAATGAGAAGTCGTTGGAGAGTCCTGGGTAGGGAATGACATGGCCTCATTCATACTGAACAATTACACTGGCCACTGTGTGAAGAACAGGCTTTTGGGGGCCAGAGAGAACAAAGGATCCTGCTTAGAAGGTTGTTACAGCACAACCTCGGAGATCATGGTGGCTATAGTGAGGCAGTCATGATGGAACTGGTGGAAAAGTGGTTGGATTGGGGATATATTTATTTTTTCATCAAAACCCTTGAGGAAAAAGCAGGAAATAGCCTCCTAGACCTCAATCGCAGCAATTTCTTCATCAACACATCCCCAGAGGCC
>PISW01011147.1:0-43091 GCA_004023785.1 Mungos mungo | reverse complement strand
ATCTCTACAATGGGCTGTGTTGTACGAAATCACAGGGTCGACACTGTGAAGGCAGGGAGGTGCTGTCGATACTCCTCTAACAATCTGACCTGATGTCCTAACGTGTTCAGTCAGTCCCCACCTGCAGGCTTGGGGGTTTGGTGTGCATTCCGGCCCCCCATCCTCCTCTGTGTCCATAGTGCTGTGTATGACTGGTGACACTCCTCTGTTCTACCTCAGCCTATAGATGCTGCAAACATCAATTTTCAGGGGCGCCTGGATAGCTCAGTCGGTTAAGCATCCGACTTCAGCTCAGGTCATGATCTCACAGTTCGTGGGTTTGAGCCCCAGTCAGGCTCTGTGCTGACCACTAGCTCAGAGCCTGGAGCCTGTCTTCAGATCCGGTGACTCCTACTCTCTCTGACCATAAACTGCTCATGATCTCTCTCTCTCTCTCTCTGTCTCTCTCTCTCTCTCTCTCTCTCTCTCTCAAAAATAAATAAAAACATTTAAAAACTTATTTAAAAAACCAATAATTTTCAGTGGACCCACTTGGACCAGCTGCGGGAGAGAGTCGAATACCTTGTGCCCGCTTTCTTGGGCGCAGACCCCACCTACTTCCGCACGTTCCTCAAGACCTACAGGACATGTGCGCCTAGTGAGGTCATCTTGCAAATTTTGTTTAGCAGCTGAGCAGCCCTGCCCCTCCTGAGCCAGAGTGATTCAGCCAAATAAGGCTTTGAGTCTTGGGAATGTCACCACACCTCCCCCGGTCTCAGATTGTACAGCTCATCGGGGTGGACAGATGACAGGGACTCAACGGGGCCCTCCAGGGAGAGTGACCCTGGCGCTGTGGAAAGGTCTGCAGGGCTGTGGTGGGGCTGGGTTATCTCTGTCCTCTTCCCCGAGATGGAGTTTCTGCCTCATCCCTTACTCTCACCAGGTCTTGAGCTGGGTTCTTGTCCCCGTTGAAAAGGAGATGTGAGGCTCCATCTGCGGCTCTGAGTCCTGGGGCAAAACCGAGCAAGGATCCCCAGGGAGGAGCGGGAGGCCCAGGCCCACTCAGATACGTGTGATGGGGCTACTTGGGGACTTACTGTTCATTAAGGATACAGGAAGCCCTGTGCAGGCACTTGCGTAGAGATGACTGGGATCCAGTGCACACAGCAGACAGCACCCTGCTCTCCAGAGCCCTATTCAAGTCAACAGGCAGTGACGTTGGATATGACAAGAGGTAGTTTCCATAGGACGGCTGATGTGATGCTCTTATGGCCTCCTGTAGATACAGAAGCTTCTTCAGCTTCAGAGACCGAGATCACAGACTCCTGGAGCAGCAGAAAAGGTGAGTAGGTTTGAGCTACTGCAGGCGGGCCTTCCCTCTCCAAGAGGGCAGTGAGGGGACTATGAGGGGGAGGGGCTGCAGGACCCGCCATCCCAGCCATCTGAGATTCCTGGGAGAGGTCAAGCTCTTGAGGGCTTCTCCGTCGAAGCAAGGAAAGGGGTCCTGTCCTGTGGAGGAGCGCACGGGCTGTGGGCAGTGTGGGAGAGCACGGACGCCCGAGGACACAGCCTGTCCCTGAGAGAGTCCAACGCCATGCCTTAGCACTTCTAGTCCTGCCTCCACCCCCATCAGGGGACTCAGAACAAAGGGTGTGGGGAAAATCACGCTCCCCAATTTGGGGAACATCCACGGTGGGTGCTTAGCAAGTGTTCAGGAGACCCAGTGAGGGGTCAAGGAGCAGATATCTCGCAGCCTGTGGGACAGCAGTGTCAGGGGGAGGACACCCACAAGGGCACGGAGTGAAGGAGGCAGCACGGAGGCCCAGGAGGTCAGGTTGCATGTATCAGGATGGTCGTGCGAAGCCCTGGGAAGAGACAGAGTCCCTTTCTCCGTATTTGGTCCCATATTCCTGGAGCCCTCGTGCATGCAGTGAAGGCACCGGCTCACCTGACCCCACCCCTCCCTGTCCTCATGGAGTTGCATTCAAGTGGGAGGTGGGCAGGGAGACAAGACCAAGGAGTGTGTCTGGCTTCCCCAAAAAAGACAGAGATGACCACGTTATAACTTCAGGGATCCCACTCAAAAGGACATTGGCCAGCCCCTCCTCAGTGACTAGGACTAGCTCAGGCAGGACGGCCAAATCACACGTGCACAAGCTGTAGGACCAGCCCCTGGACATCCGGGAGCAGGAGGCACGGGGGCCCGGGTCCCACAGCTCAGGGTGCCCTGAGACATCAGTGTGGGAAAGAACACCCCATGTTGATTCTTCTGGCCACTTTTGTCTTCCCAGGACCATGACCTCATCCTGGGCACCTGGATGAACCTGCATCCAGAGGATTTTCTCCAGCCCCCAGAATACCGCAGCCGGAAGCTGGTGCTGGCTTATGCGAGGCTCAACATGCCGGGCTCGCGGGTGGACCGAAGGGCCCAGTTTCTCGAACTGTGCATGTTCCAGGAGCCTGATGAGCCAGAGGGTGAGGGTGAGGAGGACTCGGGGTGGGTGACGTGGGCCCGTGGAGGGGACAGGGTCGGCCACACACAGCATGTTTCCTTAGACTGTGGTGCGGCTGGGAGCAGTGCGTAGTCTCGGATCACTTTTCCCTTAGGCTGCCTACTGGGGGGACTTCCTGCTGGCGGGTCTTGAGTTCAGGCAACAAGGACTGTGGGGGAAGTTTCCTGTCTTTGGAAGGACCCTGGAAAAATCATCATGGTGATGACACTTCCTCTTCTTGAAGCTCCTGCTCTAGCCTTGGAACAAGACCCAGGCGCCCCTCGGGAGCTCACCACCGCTCCCACCCTGGCGCCCGATGCAGCTGCGGAGGCCCAGCCTCCTGAGGCCATGTCTTCTCCTGGAGCTCAACCATCCGAGGAAGCGGCCACCCTACCTGCGGTGCCAGCACCAGGGCTGAAGGTGGTCACCACTCTTAGTGACCCTCAGGAGCAGGACGCGGCACGTACACCGTTGGGGGCCCCCGAGCAGCAGCAGCCTGCAGCCCCAGCTGGCGGGGTCCATGAAGGCGCCGAACAACACCCAGCTGCTGCTGAGCCACCACCTCAGCTCCCGAGCAGCGGCTCCTGGTGGCTGCAGCCCCGCAGGCTGACGGCCTTGACCGTGACAGCGGTGTTTGACATCTGTGTGGCTTTGATCAACATGTTTAATAACTTTTGGGTTTTCTTTAGGAAATAAAATATAAATTCACTTCAATAAATGTTACTCTGATCCTTTAAAATTGAAGTGTCCTCAGGGACCTTCACAATATCATACACCCATGCCACTATGTCCTCCTCGAACATTGCCATCACAGGGACACGCGTCCTCCTGATCACCCACTGCTCATCCCCTCGCCCCAGTCCTGCAATGACTCCTCTCGGGTTCTGCTGCTTCGCAGCCTCCAGAATGTTCATGTGTATGGATCCACATACCATGTGAGTGATGAATACTCCTAGAAATATGGAAAAAGGAACTTTTTTACGACAAAGAACAAAGATTCTCCTAAGCCCCACCGGGAAATACCTTCATTATCAGGGATAGGGATCCCTTTTATAAGGTTGACTCGAGAGCCAGAAGCCACAGAGCAGTATCTGGACCAGAGGGACACCTTGAAACTCTTCTAATTCTCCAGGACAGGTTGTATTTAACGTAGTCTGATGTGCCTATTTTACAACTACCTAAATCAAATATTCAATCTTCCCACTCCTTGCTAACCTATTAGGCAATGAAGTTACAGCAATTAAAGGTTTTGTACACATGGTGTTTATGTGTCGAGCAACAATTAAATACTGAAGCGGGGAACCCTGTGCCTCCGTCATTTGAATGTCCAAGTTTTCGGTGAGGCTCAGGTGGTGATCCCGTGCTTTGAGGGACAGAACCCTGAGTCAGGCTGGACCCAGAATGCACAGAGCCCTGCTCACGGTTCCTTCTTTCCCTCTACCCCTCCCGTGCCTGCACTCCCTCTGAGACACTCTCTCAAAATAAATAAATATTAAAAACTCATAATGATGCACCAAGAAAAAGATACACCCCCTCTCCAAAGAAAGAACTGCCCATTCCACCTGGTGTCCCTCTTTCTAGTCCTTTCCGTTAGAGTACGGCAGGTGTGTGTGTGTGTGTGTCTGTGTCTGTGACGGGCTTGGGTGGGGAGATTTCAGGACTGCGCTTTTGTCCTACACAATGTCCCCACAAGGGACTGGCCCAATATTGTCCCCTTGTGCATTGTCAGTGGCCACACATCATCATTTCCTCTGCGTCTCCAGAAGCTGAGTTACTGGGCCAATTCCAATATTTTGACTCTTCTCACTGTACTGAAGGTCCATCTTGACCATCAATCTCTATGTTTTAGGACTCCTTCACCTAGCACCATGTAGGAACATGATTTATATACGTTTTTCAGGTTTTGCCCACTGTTTCCAATATCGACAGACGTTGAAGTTGGGACCTTATTTGAAAAAGCAGAGACCCCTGGGACTGAGTGGACACCTGAAGAACAAGGAGGACAAGCCAGCCCTGAGGCCTTCTGGGTCCCTGGGAGTGAGCCGTGGGGCGGAGAAGAACCCACACCCCTCACCCGGACTTCCCGCACAACATCCCTGCCCCCCGTCCTGGAACAGACTCATCGAGGTCGCACCCATGACACACCCCAGGCCCTGGAGCCCCTCCTATTCCAGAATCAGCTTCTACCTAGACACCCAGTCCCTGCTTTCAGGCCAGTGGAGGACGCAGGCGGGGCCACTGCTGTCTGCCTGCTGGCCCTCCGCCCAGCCTGCGCCCCTTACTCTCCGGAAAGGACCTGTAAGGGCAGCTCAAGTCAGTGAGTGACCATGACCTGCACGTGTTCATCCTGACGGCTGAGAGGCAAAGCAAGAACCACTTGATCTTGGGCAAGAGAGACCTTTACGAACCACATTAGGAGCACCGGTTCTGTGGGACCCCAAATGAGAGGCGCCGTACCCACCCCGGAGGCGATGAGAGGCTTTCTGGAGGGACACGTGAGTCCAGGGTGGGGGGATGGCTTTCCAGACAGAGGAGACACAGTACGCAGAGGCCCACAGACCTAGGCAGCAGTGGGCTCACAGTGGGGTCACATGAACAGGGACGCCTAAGGACAGCTGCGGGTTTTTTTGAAACAGGAATCCTGTCACCGAATCCCCATGACAATTCCATTAGGAAGGTGGAAATGCAGTCCCTGCTTCGATAGTGAAAACAATGAGGCTTTAAGAAACCACCCTCTTCTCTGCCCCACAGAGAGGCAGAGGCAGGGTCTGAGTCCAGTGTTTGTCACCCCAGTGCAGCCACCCGACAGGAAGGCTGCATGCAGATGCTGCAGAGGGGACCTCTCAGCTCTGAAGTCTGTGACCTTTCATTCCGGGGCCCAGGGAGAAAGCTCCTCCTGCTCAGACAAAGGCTGGCTGCCATTCCTGGCCAACAGGCCGAGCCACTTGCCTGAGGGGCGACCCTGCCCCTTGGGTTCAGTGAGGTCTCCAGGCCTGGGGGATCAAATGAGGAGGATTTGGGGCCCTCCGCATTCCTGACGTGAGCCGTGTGGACAAGGCACAGAGTCTGAAGGTTGTCCCTGTCCCCTGTTCAGCCTCTTTGTTGCTGAAGGCCCCCAGGCAGGAGATGGGCCTCAGTGACCCCGTCTCTGAAATGGAGAAAGAACTGGGGATACTCTGTGGGTGGTAGGAAGAGTCACTGAGGACATGACTTGTCCCCTCTGGCCTGGTGCCTGCAGCACGTGAAGAGCCACGTGCAAAGGCAGTCACGACTGGTCCATGGATGTGTTTCTCCCCGTGGTGTTTGGTGTCATCCTTAAGAAACAACTGCCACGTGTCAGGTCATGATTTGTTCGTAGGCTCTCTTCTGTGGCTTTTAGAGTTCTGGCTTGTAAATATGGGTCTCGGATGCACTCGGGGTTCCCTTTCTATATTCTGTTAGCTGAGTGTCCACCGTCATTCAGTCATTCATCCACTTCTGTATCTGTATCTGGAAGAGGGGACATCTTTTAGTCAGTGAACAAATATTAAGCTGCGACTTGGGGGTAATTTTCAATAGATCGCGAAGACGCTGGAGCATAAAAGCGAATAAATAATCCTCAAAGCAGTGGGCCAAGACTGCAAACCAAATCCTGAAGATGACCTTGGATCTTCTGTTGAAGGGGCTCAGTGTCCCTGTCATGAGCAGCCACACAGCGCCCCCTGGTGGCCGCAGGTCAGACAGGTCTACTGCAGGCCTCCCTGCTCCGTCAGCCCTGAGTAGAAAGAAGCTACAGGGCAACTTAGACATCCTCGCAGGATTCCAGGGAGGGCAGGAGCAGCTCTGCAAACGTCAGTGTTTGGACCACATCATCCAATATTCCCAGTTCCTTTTTTACTCATTAGGAGTGAATGATATGCTGCACACAATCTTCCATGATTCCCTTCATCACTGGTACATCTAATAAATGAATTCAGTAAAATGAAGCAATATAGAGCAATACGTAAAATATGTTTAACTTCTATACCTGAATAACAGACTATCCCAGAGGGAAATGAAGAAAATAATTTACAATCACTCCAAAAGAATGAATTACTTCAGAATAAATTTCACCAGGGGGCGCCCAGTGGCTCAGTCAGGTAAGCATCTGGTCCCTCAGGTTGTGACCTCAGGATTCGAGAGGTTGAGCCCTGTGTCAGGGGCTCAGTGCTGACAGCTCAGAGCCCGGGGCCTGCTGCAGATTCTGTGTCTTCTGCTCTCTCGGCACTACCCCCCACTCATGGTCTCCTTCCTCACAAAAAGAAAGAAACAGAAAAAATTTTCCAAAACGAGTAAGTTGAAACAAGATGATAGACCTGTATACTGAAATCCATAAATCATGGAGAAAGAATTTGAAGGAACAGAAAATAGCAGAAAGACATTCCATGCGAGTGGATCCCAAGAAGGAAGATGGTCAAAATGTCCACACTTCTTACAGCAGTCTACACAGTCCCTCTGGGCAATTCATACCCACGTGTCAGCACGTGTCAGAAGGGAGAAGAAGTCTTCAGTGTGGACAGAGCCACAAAAGGCCCTGAATCACCAAAGCCACCTTGAGAAGGAAGAGCAAAGCTGGAGGCATCATGCTTTCTGACTTCAAACTAGATCACAAAGCTCCAGGAATCCAAGCAGTACTGTGCAGGCGTCAAAACAGACCCACCGGTGTGTGGAACAGAGGAGAAGGCCCAGAACGAGACCCACACATATGTACACGATGAATTTACAACCTAGGAACCAAGACTAGAACACGAGGGAAAGGCAGTCTCCTCGATCAGTGGCGTCAGAAACACGGGGCAGCCGCACGCCAAGGAAAGCATGTGGACGCTATGTGGACGCTATGTAACGGCACACAGATACAGAGTCACAACGTGTTTCTTAAAGACTTACACGTAGCACCTCAAACCAGAAAAACGTGCATAAGAACTTGGGCAGACGGTGGGGGAAGTCCCACAACTATGTCCTGAGTTGGGAGATGAAGGGAACGCTTGGCAGAGCAGATCACCGTTTCCGACCCTGCCCCAAGCAGCTGGCGGCAGTTCGCGCATCTCGTTCATGTGTCTCTGGCGGGCAGGCGGCACTTCACTTTCAACTCGATGTGTATCTGGAGGTTAGGTCCCACCTGTGCTCATAAATTCCATAGACCGTGCTATCGCATCTAATATGGTCCTCGATCAAGTCAATTTTCCCCAAAGCTTCCATACATCATTCTGGCAAGGAGCCCACGGACATTTTGCACGCTGCTTCCGTGAACGTGTGCTCCCTAAATCCGGGACTTGAGAGCAGGTGGGGAGACCGCCCGGAGCCTCCCTCTCTCTCTCCTGACCTGCGTGGAGTCTCAGGGAAGCCTTTCTGCCTTCCTTGGCAGGACAAAGCCACAACCTGACCTCACAAGAATGATTTTCATCTCAGTCTTCACATTGATTTTTTGGATTTGACCCTATTTTACATAGAGAGAAAGAGAGAGAACGCGCAGGGGAGGAACAGAGAGAGAGAGAGAGAGAGAGAGAGAGAGAGAGAGAGTCAGAATCCTGAGCAGGCAGCATGCTGTCAGCACAGACCCTGATGTTGGGTCGAGCCCAGGAACCGTGAGTTCATGACCTGAGCCAAAACCCAAGACTCAGGTGTTCAATCTCCGGAGCCCCCCAGGTACCCCCTTCGGTGTTGATTTTAAAACAAATTCATAGGGGCACCTGGATGGCTCAGTTGGTTGGGCCTCCGACTTCGGCTCAGGTCAGATCTCACGTTCCTGAGTTCGAGCCCCGCTTCGGGCTCTGTGCTGATGGCAGCTCAGAGCCTGGAGCCTGTTTCCGGTTCTGTGTGTCCTTCTCTCTCTGCTCCTCCCCCTCTCATGCTCTGTCTCTCACTGCATCAAAAAAAAAAAAAAAAAAACAAATTCATGAATTTTTCTGGAATAGCATTGAGCATTAAGGGTTCCTTGAGTCGAATTGACCCTTGTGAACCCAGTGCAAATCTGCGCGCGGCGCTCCGCCCACCACATAGCAGACGCTGCCGGGGAACCTGAGGACACTCTGGTGGCTGCTCACTCCTGGCTCTCCATGCGCTCAAAGCCCAGAAAAATCAACCCTGCCGCCAGGGAAAGTGCTGGGAAAGTCTGTTAGGATCACCAGGGGAGGGATGACAATGGCACCAAGTGGCTGGGGGGAGGGTCCCGCCAGGGGAGGGGTGAGGTTCCACCGGGGGAGGGGGTTTGTGAAGAAGGGCTCTAGGGAGAAGGGTGTGAAGACAGTTGAGGACGACACAGGAGAAATGAGGGACAGCTTGTCCCAAAGGCCCCAAGCCCCAGTGCAGGTGGGGCTATGCACGTCTGGAGCAGCGAGTGGATAAGAGTCTGTGGGGCCTGGAGCGCCCATACAGCTCTGCATGCAGCCAGCAAGTGAGGGGCATCCCTGCTGAGGAAGTTACTGCTTGCCAACCGGGAGCCCCCGTGGTTTGTGCAGATGCCCAGGTCGTCGCTGTCTCTGCCCTGGTCTCCATCCTGGTCTGTGGCTGGTCTGTGCCTGGTCTCTGTCCTGGTGGTGACCATCCTGCAATACATGCAAATATCCAATCTCTGTGCCGCTCACCTGAACCCCACATACTGCCATGTGCTAATGAGAGTGACATAAAAGATGTTTACGAAGAATCTGGCATCAGAAACCAAGCCAAACAGAAAACGCTGGCAAAGAATCCAGCATCAGATGAAAAGAATATGCCATGAACATACAGGAGTTTTACACCAGGAGAAGAAACGGCTTAATATTAGAAAACAGATTAGTGACCTTCACCAAGAAATGACCGAAACTATTATTTGTTGATTTTTGAGTGATAGAGCATGAAAGCAGATGCTGGAGGGGCAGAGAGAGAGGGGGGAGAGAGAGAGAACCCCAAGCAGACTCCACACTGTCAGCACAGACCCTGACATGGGGCTCAATCTCACAAACCTGAGCTGAAATCAAGAGTTGGGCGCCTAACTGAGTGAGCCATCTAGACGCCCCCATTCCTAATTTTTAAAACACACTCCTAATTGATATAATGGAAGAAATAAGACTGTATGTTGAATTGAGAGCCGGTACTTTGTAAAATGGCACAGCATCCAAAAACATTCCCACCGAGTCAAAGATGAGGGGAGGCTGTCAGTTCCAAAGTCTCACAGGATCACTTTTAAGGAATTTGTCTCCTCCCCTCCCTGGAGGCCCTTCGCTTGTGTATATATTTAATAGCTCACAGCCACACTTACGACATGGTCGCCAGTCTTCCATGCACAGGGCACAGCCCGTCGTGGTTCCTCATATGGGCATGGCCTGTGGTCACCCACACCGATGGCCTGAGGTCCAAGAACAATCGCACTCAAATGCCAGCAGAGGTGCAGGGAGCCCGCGGGTCTCATATTTCTGCACCATGACCATCTGGCCCCGAGCGAGACAGAACCAGGAATGTGCTTGGCACTGGAACCAGCTGAGCAGGCCGGATGGCACAGGACAGACCCTCTTTTGTATGATGTGATCCAAGGAAACAACTCGCTTGAATGTCCTCACCTGGGACCAGCTGGTTTTCATCTCAGCCGTTAGTAATGAAGATTCGTATCTTTATAGATGGGAAGGATTGGGTGCCTGGAGGTCCCAAAATCCCTTGCAAGGCACACTGTGCTTTGTCTTCTTGGGGTGACTGAGTGCTGAGAGGCCATGCAGCCACCTGCCTCTGCCACCCTCCTCCTAGCCTGCTGGGTGACCGTATGGGGCCGTGGCGCTCCCTGTCACCAGCCGTGTCCACTGGACCAGGAGGACAGCTACACACCAGGAGCTCCTTCTTACAGAGCAGGAAGGCTCTGCCCCAAATCCGTCATGATGTCCCGACCTCGTCACCACCCCCAGGACACGCTTTGCAGGGGCGGCCCGGCCACCAAGCCTTCGATACAGGTTAGAGATGCCTGAAGGGTCTTTCCTGTGTAGCTGTGTAGTTTCCTCTTGATTTGCTCCTATGAATATGGTTGAGCAAGGCAGGAGCATCTAGAAGGTCAGGACCATCCTGACCACAGGTTATACTCTGCCTGGGTGGTTTTTCGATCCTTGAAAAAAAAAAAAGTACAATTAATTGGCACCCACCTGCCAGGAGGGGAGTTGGGCAGTTGGTGTCACTGTGGAAAGTCCGAGCTCACTTTCCACACCTGGGTCCTGGTGACTGTGGGTGTGGGTGTGCAGAGGGGCTAGGACCTGTCACCCATGGCCTCTGCTGTCAGAGAGGTTTGTACGTGCGCCATGTGAGTCAGGGTTGGTCAGGACACAGGGAGCCATGAAAAGGGTGAACTTCTTTCCATGTCTTCCCCTAACTTTGGGTTCTATAAACAGCGCTCTCCTGACTCATGATCCCAGATATCTGAACACACAAACTCAAATCGTCGACAAGAAAACATGTGATGAAGGGTTTAAGGAAATACCTGCTCGACCTAAATGCACAGGACGGACGGGTAGTCACGTGCCTGAGTGAGATTGGGTTTTGACCGCAGGCCGGTGGGCAATGGGTGGTGACGTGACCTCCTGACATCTGGGCGTCGTCGCCTGTGAAGGAGGCTCTCCCAGGGGCCCCGAGAGAAGCACCTGTCACGCCCGCACGTGCAGTGTTGTGCACGGGCTGGCTACACAGTCACCCAGCCGGGTTTCTGGTCACCTGACAGCAGTGTTGTGCGGGGCACAGTCCCGGGGCCTGGGGACGGGGTCCGCCAGGACGGCACAGTTCCTGGAATCTGGAAATTACAAAGCTCAGAATTTTTGGCAAAGTCCTGGGCAACGTTCATCCTACTTGGATCTGGCGCACGACGTGTCCCTTCACCGGAAGCCACAAGCGACCATCGGTGATGCAGATACTGGATTACAGTGAGGCGTCGGTGCCTGGCTGTTCACACTGTGGGGCACGTGCCTGTCGATCTCAGGGTCATGAGTTCCGGGTGCACCCACTCCGGGTGCAGACATGACTTTAAAATATGATAAAATCTTAAAATAAGGCAATAAAATGAGGTTTCCTAGGAAGAATGTACTCCCCCATAATTCCCAAGATTCACTTGATATGTGAGGATGAGATTGATCCTAGGTTTGGCCAAAGTGACCCAACGTCCCTGCCAATCTGCCCAGGAGCTGTGTCTCGCCTCAGTGCTTCCTACAGGGCCCGGTGCCCAGCAAATATGGAGTAATTGGTTATTGGCAAAAGGAAGATACTAGAATATGTGTATGGATAGAGGGTAAATAAAGAGGGCAGGATGTGAATGTGTGACTCTGAGTAAAGGTATAGGGGTGTTCAGTGAACTATTCAGGTGTCATTCTGCGGGTGTTTGAGATGATTCCCAAGTGAACAGCTTTGGGGCACTCAGCTGGCTCAGTCGGTGGAGCGTGGGACTTTGGATCTCGGGGTCCTGGGTTCAAGCTCCATGCTGGGCATAGAGAGTACTTACAAAAAAAAATAAAAAATAAACAAAAAGGCTCTGTTGAATCATTCAACAGCAAGATGACCAAATGCTGGAATCCCAGTTACGAGTGCAATTAGATTTGTTTTTTCTAAACTATTCTCCTCGCCTGTCTCGGAACTTTTCCGTTCCACAGGCATCACAGGAAAAGCTAATTAAGTTTAAGAGAATTATTCAGCAGTGATTTACAAATGTGTAATATATTAGAAGTGGAAAGAACCAGACAGAAACATTCAAGCACACAGACTTCAGAGATAAATTTCCTCTGCTTTCGGGATTATATGAAGTCTGCCGGCGATGACTTCACAGGACAGAATGTTGTTGTCGGTGTTGATTCATTCCTTCCTGGCAGACAGGGCGCCAGCAAAGCCGAAATATTACCGTTCGTCTTTTATTTTACTTAGATGCGCGCTAGAGTAGCACTTGAGACGCTGAGGATCCAGTCCAGGACTTCCGTGTTGCTATGAAAACATCATTTATTGTGTGAACCAAACCACCTCATAGCGAGAACCGTGAAAGTTGAATTCCTCAAGGCGAAACTTCACCATCAGCCACCTTCCTTCTCAAGACGTTTCTGTGTTAGCTTAGAGTCTTTCAAACTATAGTTATTTCCCAAAATACAAAGTGAAATACCGCACCTGTTTGCCAGGGTGGCTGCAAAGCTCCAGGGACACAAATGTCTCGGGTCCTAGTGCAGGAGTCCTGGAGTCTGAAGTGGGGGTTTCGCTGAGTCCCGATGCCCTGTTTTATAAGGACACAGTCACCTTGGTCAGGGCCCACCCTCGTGACTTTATTTTTTTTTTTAAGTTTATTTATTTTTGAGAGTGAGTGAGAGAGAGAGGGAGGAAGGGAGGGAGAGAGAGAATCCAAAGCAGGCCCTACGCTGTCAGCACAGAGCCCCACACCAAGCTCGAACCCACGAACTGGGAGATCATGACCTGAGCTGAAATCAAGAGTCAGATGCTTAAATGACTGAGTCGCCCAGGTGCTCCCCCCGTGACCTCATCTTAATGCGATCATCTTCGGAGAGAGGTCACTAAAAGTAACTGTGAATATTCAAAGACAAGGGTTATATCGTTTTCATTGATTTCAACTATTTGAGAAATTTAATCCCACTAATGTGTCAATAGGAAAAAGAATCCCCCAAAACTTCACAAACTTCCTTGTTTTTCCTCAGCCTAGACTCTCCTGTGGGGAGGCCTCACAAGACAGGTGTTTATGTGTGGGGACATGCTGATGATCATGAAAACCATGGAATAAGTGAATCATCTGAGTTCTGTGGCCTCTGAAAAAGGTCAGGCAATAACCAAAAATGAACTAATTTTTTGCCATTTAAATGCAGTTTGAACTAGGAGCACGAGTGGGCCTCTCCCTAAAACCAAATGGGTATCTGGGGCGCCTGGGGGGCTCAGTCGGTTAAGCATCCGACTTCGGCTCACGTCATCATCTTGCAGTTCGTGGTTCAAGCCTTGCATGGGGCTCTGTGCTGACAGCTCAGAGCCTGGAGTCTGCTTCAGATTGTGTCTGCCTCTCTTTGCCCCTCCACTGCTCACGCTCTGTCTCTCTCTCTCTCAAAAATAAATAAACATTAAAAAGCAAATTTTTAAAAAACCTGCACAGGTGTCTGTGCCCCTCACCGTCAGGGAGGAACTGAGCCCACTCCCTGCAGCTGGAAGTAAGCATCCACGCTGCTAGATTTTAGTGCCGAAGTTCACGTGCAGTAGTGCCACTTTCGATATGTCCTGAGAAGCTCATCCCACGTTGTGACATCCAGGACAGTCTGCAGTGGCACCAAGGGGAGAGGAAGCGCATGCTCCAGAGACTCCCTGGCTGCCATTCCCTGGCTCTTTCTTGATGGAAGAGGAAGGGTCCCAACCACAGCAAGCACCAGGAGCGTGCCCAACCCAAGAATGTCACCGCTCACTGCCCCCGCGTGGGGATTTATTGGACATTCAGAATTAAAGTATATGTAAAGGGCGCCTGGGTGGCTCAGTCCATTGAGCGTCTAACTTTTGATTTGGGCTTAGGCCACTATCCCACAGTCGTGGGTTCGAGTCTCGTGTCGGGCCCACGCTGAGCCCAGAGACTGCTCGGGATTCTCTCTCTCCCTCTCCCCCTCCTCCGCTTGCGCTCTCACCCTCGCTCTCAAAATAAACAAATAAACTAAAAAAAAATAAATAAAGTAAATGTGGAAGGAAGCTGTGGAACTCTCTGGGAACGGGAGCCCTGTTGCAGGGCAGACCACCTCCGCCCTGAAGTCTCCCGATGCTGGGGACTGTGTAACGGAACTGGCTAAATGCATTAACACACTAGCCTTTGGCCTCAGGAATGTAGAGGTCTTAGGAAACCTTCCTCTGCAGTGAGCCGAGTTGAATCATTTTCCAGAGATCTCTGCTGGCCAGGGTTCCCTTCATAACGTACTGCCTTTCCTCGTGACTGGCCCTCTTGTCAGGCAGGAGCAGGAAAAAGTGATCACCAAATTTGACGAATGTGAGCTGACCTTGGAGCGACCTCAGTAGGCCCAGCGCCCTGCGCATGGTGAGCACTTTCTCTTCCCGAGGCCGAGGATGGTGAGACTTACAGTCCTCGTGGGCGGCTCATTTCTTGGATGCTGGGTCAGCAGGGGGGGATGGCCACGCTAGGTCGGGAGCACTCGGAACAGTGTGGGAGGCAGAGGGAAAGGCACGGAGACCAGGGACATAGAGCAGAGGACCCAGAAACAGAGCCACGCAAACGGGCCCAACCAACTTATGACAAGAGTGCAAAACAGTTCAGTGGGGGCAGCACGGCCCCTTCAGCCGTGGTGCTTGTGTGACGGGACATCCGGAAGCAAGAAAAAAGAAGAGAGAAATAGTGCTTGAACCCACACCTCACACCTTACACAAAAATCAACTTGAAATGGATGTTAATGGAAAATGTGAAACTGGAACATTTTTTAAAAGACAAAAACCAACGCAGCAAATTGGCCTGATCCGTAAGAGAAAAACGGAAAGCTTTGCCCTGTGAGCAACCCTGTGAAGAGGATGAATGCCTGCAAACCACATGTCGACCAAGGACTAGTATCTGAATATATAAAGAATTCTCAGAACGCAACAACAAACTACACAGAACCCCGTTAGAAAATGGACCAGACGAGGAACGGATATCCCACTGAGAGGAATGTTCAGGAACTCAGGAGGAGATGTGAGGGTCAGTGGCCACCATCGTGATGCAGAGGGAGACCACTGCGAAGTGTCACTCTGCTCCCATGAGAGTGGCTCACATCCAAGCAGTGACACCAAGGGGGGCGTGGGTGCAGAGACCCGGCCTCTCAGCCATCGCTGATGGGAATGCAAGTGGCACAGCCCCTCCGGGAAATAGGCAGCATCTAATAAAATGAAACACGAAAACATATGATCCAGAAATGGTCCTGAAATGATACAGAGAAATAGAGACTGGTGTTCCCCCAAAACGCTATGCATGGACATTCCCAGCAGATTTGTCTGTGATACCCTTGCCGGAAGCCCCCTGATTATCTGTCGCTGATCGACCTGCTAAACCGCAGGGCTTTCGCCCACCGTGGGCTACTACACAGCAATGAAGGGGAAGGTTTTCCGTGCGCGCGGCGACCTGAATGAGTCTGCAGAGAATTCTGCCCAGTGCAAGAGCCACCCTCAAAGGTTACATATTCTTTGCCCCTGTTTATAGCACATGCTTGAAATGGCAACCCTGTAGGGATGGACGAGCGGGGGGCACACAGTGCAGCGGGAAGAGGGCAGCAGGGGGGCCCTGGGAGCGAGCATCTTGACTGTCCCGATGTAACGTCCGGGTTGAGATTGCCCTGTGGTTGTGCAAGACGCTGTCATCGAGGAAGAGCGTGTGTGGGTCTCTGCACACATCTCTACAACTGCACATGTACCCACAATCCGCTCAGAGTAAAAAAAATAATATGAAAATAATTTAAGGTGGTACTAACTGGCAAAACTAGCATAAATGCAAATGATGCTTTCAAATTATTAGAAAATGTCATGCTTTTTCTAGCAGTCAAGAGAATGACCCCCCATGAGAAATGCGCACCACACCCCGGGCTGTGTCCCGAACCTCCGTCCTCCGGCCCAGCCGTGCTTCCTCCTTTCCCTCAGTTGTCTTTCTGGGGGAAAGTTCCAGAGCACAAAGGCGGCCGAGACCCTCCAGAGGGTGGCCATCCTGAGTGCTCCGATTTCTGCCTGATGAGATCCAGCCCTGTCTTGGGCCTCACACCATCTGTTTCCACTCTCCGTGGAACCATGACACAGGTTGGGGGGGTGGGGCTGTGCCCTGGTGAATTCTGTCGTTCTTGGAAGCTCAAAAATTCAGGATTATTTGGGATCAGAGTAATGTGTTTGTGTCAGGAACCAGGTACCTCCAGGGAGAACGCCGGCAGGAAACGTGGGTGGACGAGAGAGATCAGAGAATCAGCCGATAGGGACAGACACGGAAGGTCTGCCTGAAGCTGGAACCGCCCTCGCTGACATCACAGCCCAGCCGGCAACAGCCTGTTTCCGAGAAACAACACATTTTCGCAGATTTAGGCCATGAAAGGCTCACCGGCATGTGAACAGCATCATACCCCAGACCGAAAGGACTGAGGAGAGCGAGTCTGCCCGGACCACGAAACTCGCTGTCCACGGGCTCCGCTGCACACCTTGGACTCCGCCCACGTGACGGGACGTTCGGCCTCGCTGACTGGACATCCGTCAGCGGGTCCAATATCTCCTACTTCTGGGCCCACGCTTGCTGCCCTCACCTAGGAAATAAGCGGAAATCTTTGTGGAGCTGGGCAGGGCCGACAGTGGACTTCAGGCCTGCTTTAGACCGCCACGTTGTTTACCTGAGTTAAGGCCATGAGATTCTCTATGGGACAAACGTCCTGATTTAATTACTGATAGAACAGCCGATGAGCTCATCTCGTGTTCAAAAAGATCCAAGCACCACTTTGTTCTGTGGGCAGAATTCCTCCCAAGGAATGCAGCGATAGTCTTGCATCTCAGGCAGGTCAGGTCCGAGGTCAGTAGGAGGCCCAAAACCCGAGTCGTATCCGGGAAGGAGGGAGGAGAGGCCAGCGCCCACGGGACTGAGGTGTCTGTGCGAGACGCGATGAAAGAGGGTGTCCGGCAGCATCCCTGTGCCCCTGTCGTGGCTCCGGATTCGGAGGCACCGGAAATCTGCAAATCTGAGGTCAAAGACCTCAGCACATCCGACAGAAGTGCTTTATTATTTGTAAGAGAAATATTTTCTTCATTTAACCAAACTGTAAACCATGATATAGTTTGATGACACCCCCATCTCCATCTGACATTGCCCCACCCCCATATGACATCACCCGGTCCCCAACCCCATGACATTTCCCCACCCCCATCCCCACATAGCATCATTGCTTGATTTTTCTCCTCATTTCGGTCCCATGTGTCTCTGCTTTGCACCCTTGCAGTCTTCTAGGCCAGACCTGTGACTTTTACCTTGTTGGAGCCTGGATATTGTTGTATTTCTGTAAAACTTCACAGGCTCTGTTCTGGGACGTGGCCGCTTGTCTGGCTGTCAGGATTCGAGAGGCAGGGCGCCACCAGCCCGAACACTGAGCTGATTACTCCCGCTGCAGGGACAAGGCCCTTCCGAATACCCTGCCAGAGGCCTCCCCGACGATGGGGTTTCCGTTCCCAGCCCCTGTGGGCACCGGGCACGCTCCAGCCCTCTCGGCTGCTCTTGGCCTGGCCTTGAGGAATGTCCGTTAGCAGATGCGCCTAGGGCCTGTGCGGGCCTCCCGCAAACTCCAGCGGCGGGCCCCACAGGCCCTCACTCCCGCCCCCTGCCCGCCTGCGCGCCGGGTCCCGATCTTGAGCGCATCCCGATCTTGCTCGTTTCCTGTTTCAGCGACAACCGCACCTGTGGCTGATGTCGGGCGTCTGGATACCGTTGTTTCCTCCCTCCTCTGTGTGTGTCTTTTTGTTCAGTCGCTTCTTGTTGGAGGAGGGGGAGGGGTTGGTGGTAAGCGGGTCTCGGTTACTCTCCTTGCCTGGAAGCAGGTGATAACCCCGTTTGAGCCCGCCCACCCTCCGCTGGGGCATCCCCCAAGGTCACATACGTCGGCAGCCGTGTGGCACCAGTGTCCGCCGCCACTGCGTTCGCCTGAGCCCTGATCTACGGATGACACAAATGCGCGTCGTGGGGGACAAGGCGGCGTGGGATCCCTGCCGGCAACAAGACAGATGCGCTGCGCCGTGAGGACACAGATGCGTCCCTCCACGCTTACGCCGGCCGAGAGCCCCGGACAGCAGGAACAGCGGTCAAAGCCCCCACCCATCCGCGACTCCAGCACACACAAACAGAAGCCAGATCAGCGGCTGCCTGGGGTGGGGGCGGGCATGGCAGAGGGACCAGGAGACACGTGGGGGCGCCATGGGTGGGGCAGGGGTGGCACAGCAGAGGGCGGGGTCACGTGGGGGCGCCGCAGGGAGGTCTGGTGGGGCACAGCGAAGGGCGGGTCACAGGGCGGGGGGGGGGGGACCGCAGGTGGGGCTGTCCAGGTGTGAGATGTAGACCGCAAAGGCTTGCCACCTGCGGTGGGTGGAGCGCACTCCGGGACAGCCACGTAGACACCCTGATCCTGGGCAGCGCGGCGGGGGCTCCCTGATCCCAGCCCACAGGCATGTCTGCGTCTGGGGAGGGCTGCGAGCCAGAACCTGCAGAATGTCTGTGCGTGGGCACCGCACGTGTTGCGTGACCAAAGGCAGAGCAGTGGCCTCTGTGCTTACCTGTCCAGTTGTGTTCTTAGGGGAAGAGACCAACTAAAAAAGTTGTGAGAGTAGACACAATGAATTCTGCAGGTGGATCCTTGATAACTAGCTTTGTGGTGCCCCCAGAGGATTGTTCCAGAAGGTTGTTCCCACCCATTGCCAGCCAGGATGGCGGCCTGGGTTGAGGCTTCTTCTTTCCATCTTAGTCAGTCTGATGCCCTAACTAGTAGGTCATTGTTGAAGCTCACATTTCTTTGATTATTGGTGAAAGCAAACATATTTTACATGTGTGGGGGCCATTAAAATTTTTTTCAGTGAATTATTCATGTACCTGGCCCACTTTTCTTTTTTATAATTTTTTAATGTTCATTTATTTTGAGAGAAAGCACACTGGAACAATAGCATGGGAGGGGGACAGAGAGAGAGTGAGAGAGAGAGAGAGAGAGAGAGAGAGAGAGAGAGAGAAAGAGAGAGAGAATCCCCAGCAGAATCCTCACTGTCGGTGCAGAGCCTGACTTGGGCTGGAATTCACAAACCCTGAGATCATGATCCAATTTGAAATTAAGAGTCTTACACTCAACCCACTGAGCCCCTCAGGCGCCCCAGGAAGGGTTTTATTTTAGAGAGGGTGAATGGGCAAGGCCCCGTTGGATAAAGTGACATTGGTCAGAAACTGAATGAGGTTAAAGCAAGCCGTTCACCTCCCTAGGGAGAGGAATGGCAAGTGCAAAGGCCCTGAGGTGGGAGCACAATCAGTGTGTGAGGGATAGCATGTGTGTGTGACAGAGAAGGGGCAGAGGGGAGGAGCAAGAGAGACAGGGAAGGAAGCTAGGGGAGGAGACAGCCAATGACCAGGTCACAGGCGGTCTTATGGATGCCGTCCTTGGAAAAGTATTCCGTTCCTTCGGCCACTTAGAGTCACGTTATTTTCTTGTTTGGTCTTCACTACTAAGTTGTATGTGTTGCATACATATCAGCCATTAACCCTTCATCAGATATATGCTTTGTAAACATTTCCTGGTGTTCTGTAGATCGCCTTTTCATCTGTCGATGGGTCCTCTGCCGTGCAGAAATGTTTTCGTTTAAAGCAGTCCCACTTGTTTATTTTTTTTCTCTTATTGCCTTTGCTTTGGGTGTCAAATCCAGAAAAATCTTTGCCCGGGCCAATATTAAGGGGCCTCTTCCCTATGTTTTCTTGTAGCAGTTTCATGGCTCTAGGTCTTACCCGAAAGTCTGTAATCCATTTCAAAGTACATTTTTGTGAGTGGCAGGGATCCTGTTTCATTCTTCTGCATGTGGACATCTAGACATGTACATTATTTACTGAAGACTGTCCCTTCCCCACTACGTGTTCTTGGCACCCCCTCAAAGATGAGGTGAGCGTGTCTGTGTGGATTTATTTCTGGGCTTTCTCTTCGTCTCCATGGATCCACATGTCTGTTTTCATGGCAGCGCCCTGCCGGTTTGATCACCACAACTTCTAACATGGTTGGCAATCAGGAAGTGGGATGCCTCCAGCTTTATCCTTCTTCAAGGTTTCTTTGTTATTTGGGGTCTTCTGTGGTTCCCTGTGAATTTGGGGACTGTTCCTTTCTATTTCTGCAAGAGATGCCATTGGAATTTTGTTAGGGATTGCATTAAATCTATAGGTCATTTTGTGTATGGACATCTTAACACTATGAATTCTCTCACTCCAGACACATGGGGTATCTTCCCATTTGTGTCTTCTTTAATTTCTTTCATCAAAGTCTTATAGTCTTCAGACTACAGATCTTTCACCTAGTTGGTTAAATGTATTCCCCTAGTATTTTATTCTTTTTAATACTATCGTAAGTGGGATGTATTTTTTATAATGTCTTTTTTCACGTTTAAAATGTTAAAATTTTTCTCTGAAAAAAAAAAACAACCTATAGACAAAGCAAGAAGAGAGCCACAGAGGTGCGCCTGGGTGACTCAGTTGGTTGAGTGTCCAAGTCTTGATTTTGGCTCAGGTCATGATCTCAGTGTTCATGAGTCTGAGCCCCAGGTCAGGCTCTACACTGACAGTATGGAGCCTGCTTGGGATTCTCTCCCTCTCTTTCTGTCCCTCCCCCATTCATGCACATGCTCGTTTGCTCTCTTTCTCAAAAATAAAGAACTAAAATAAACTTTTTAAAAAAGGAAGACAATCACAGGGTGTGAAGAGATATTCTTATCACGTTTAACTGACAGTGAATTCGTCTGCAACATGTGCAAAGAACACCTACCAGTCCGTGTGAAAAAGGGAAATGCACGAAAACAGGCACAAATGAAAAGACCAAGAACAGAAGAGGAAACCGAACAATCAGTACAACAAAAGAAAAGATGTGCGCATGCATCAGAAACCGAGGGACCGTTAAAATAACCTGCACGGTCACTCTGTACCCCTCAGTGGGGCACAGACTGAAGTGTGGGATGGCATGAGCCCTTGTCCATCTGCTTCTGGAGAGCTGTGAGTTCCTGTACTCGCTGCTAAGACCATTTCTCCTGTGGCCTGTGCCCAGGGAGGGGTGGGGGCACTGCTCGTACAGCTGTCTGAGCTCACACAGGGAGGCTTTGGGAGCCAGGCTCCTCCTCCAGCTACCCGGTCCCTCTGTGCCTCGCTGGCCACGCCAAGACCGTAAAGCCTTGATTGCTGCTGACCGCCATGTTTCAAAGCCGTGTCTGTAGGAAGGACTCTCGAAGAAACGATGTCTCACCGGGGCAGAGAGGCAGCTTGCGTACCACCTGCTCTACGTCCACAGGGTCCCCCAGGATCAGGGACCTTATTTGGAACTGGACCTGCTGCATGTGCAGCTGCCGCCCAGCCCTCCGTGTCACCCCGTGGGCACCGGGATCAGGGAACCAGCACACACGCGTGGCACTCTGGCCACTGTTTTGGCTGTGAACAATAGTCTTCCATCTCCGAGCCCAGAACCTCATGTCTTCTTCCAGTGGCCTGAAACCGGGACAGCCCACCTTGCTGGTCGGCAAGTAGGTGAGATCTCAGACCCTTCCCAGTTCTTGACCGAAGCCGCCCAAACGTCCATCACCACGATGAAAGCGTGCAAAGCCCATGAAATGAAACGCTGTGCAGCAGTTGAATGAAGTGAATTAAGCTTCATCTGTCAATATCATTAACTTGCATAAAAGTAATGTCGGGTGAAAAAAGCTTATTACAGAACGATGCATTCACATAAAAGTTCAGTCCTTTGCTCCGTACTTGTGGACGGATGTGGTCATCTGTAGCATCGTGCAACGATGTTCTGGGAATGAGAAGCATCGATGTAAGGACAGGGAGGAGAGCACAGCGGAGCCTCTCCATGTGGTTGCTTTTACTATTTTTTCTAACTTACTTATTTTGAGAGAAAACAAGCAGGAGAAGGGCAGAGAGAAGGAGAGAATGAATCCCAAGCAAGCTCTGCACTGTCAGCACAGAGCCTAACATGGGGCTCGAACCCACGAACCATGAGATCATGACCTGAGCTGAAATGAAAAGTTAGACACTCAACTGACTGAGCCCCCCAGGCGCCCCATGGGTGTGCTATCTTTCTTAGGGGACACTGACACAAATATGACAAAATGGTAGAAACTTTTGTTGTTCTCTCTACTTTTCTGCTCATTTGAAATACTCCCCAAGTTGCAAGGTCAGTGGTGATGGCAGGAGTCTGTCTCGGACCCACAACCTGGCCTCACCTTTTTCTCCAATCGTGAACGTCCGTTCTCACATCGTTCATGCTTCTGAATGCAAGTGGCAGAAAACACCTCCCAGCCCCCATCCCAGGAGCCTGGGAAATCTCTCACTGACCGGCCGGACAGTGAGGACATCAGAGACACGGCTGGAAAAAACCAAACCCAGAACCCAGAAGCTGCATCAAAGTCCCTGCCTGCTGGCCCGGGTCCCCACCTCTCTTCCCCGGGGCCCCTGCCCACCACCCCCTGCTCCTGACCGACTGAACCTGCCAAATGAACTCGTGTGGACACAGGCCGTGTGGACACAGGCTTTGCTTTGGGAGAAAAGCTGAATCACTCTGTGCGGGTGATCCCGCCTCCGCCCTTCTGCCAGGGAACACGGCGAAGACACACAGAACATTCCCCTCTTGAAAGCCTCAGCAGCACATAAAAGGGCCACGGGGCTGGGCTTGAATGGGGGAAGCCATCGATCACTTCAGGGAAAAAGAATGTAAACAGGCTCAGATTTATTCTCCGGGCCTCCCTGGGCCCCAACCTCCCCAGAAATATGCACCTTGTTTCACTTAGCGGGCCACAGGTCAGAGGTCCACAGAGCGGCTCCGCTGGCTCCGTGTGCTCCAGCGAACGGGCCCCATGGGAAGGTGCCATTTAAGACCAGAAATGCCTTCCCCGAAGCACAAGGGTCAGCCACCCAGGACTGGAGGGGTCGCCTCTCATCCTGCAGGGGATGCCCGGTGATTCAGATCCCGAATAGAAGGGAGGCGTCCACCCTGAAGGAGCCCGGAGTGGGCGGGCACAGGGGCCTGCGGCTGTGGTCTCGGAGAGGATGGGAAGCTGCACACGAGGCAGGGCGGGGGGACGATGCACCCTCTGCAGCTCTGAGGCCTCATTGATGCCGCCCAAACCTGCCCCGGGCAGAACGCGGAGCATAGGCTGTGGCCCGGACGGTGGCGTCCGGCAGGACACAGGGGCTCCCCCAACCCAGACAGCTCACCTCAGCCGGGCAGCAGATTCCCTCAGCGGCCTGGATGAGGAGGGAGACCCCACCCCCCAACTCCCAAAGCACCTTCAGATTGGCCTCTTGCGGGTGGTGATTTACAGGAAAGACCTGCTACCCACACTTTCTTGTGTAAATCCGCATCGAATTATCTGAGGAGACGGCCACAGGCAAGACATTCCTGCACCAAGTGGGGCTGCGTGTTTTAAGGGTGTCAGTCTGCATGGCTGCGCCGGGCGGCTGGGCCGCCCCAGAGCCTGGGAGGCAGGAAGGAGGGAGAATCTGTTTTGGAGTGGAGACGGCTGCCCACGCAGTGTGTCTCTGCCTCGTGTTCTGTCTGTGTGCAAACATGTGCAAAGTCCCCCTCGGTTTCAGGACACTGTCATCCTGGCCTGGGGCCACCCCGACTTCATAGAGGCTGCTTCCAAATAAGGGTTCCAGTATGCGAATTTCAGGGGGACACAATTCAAGTCCCAAGCACTACTGAACCACATCGTGCTTGGGTATCATTTCCTTACGGTGTTCCCAGCGTGGGTGCCGTCTTTCCTTCCTTTATCTCTTACTGATGGTTTTCTTAAACTGTGAATGTATTCTTGAGTAAATTGGCTATGTGGGTCCTTCCCCCAAACATGAGAGTTTCTCTCCCCTCACATTGGCTGGAATCGAATAGAATGCTGAGAGAGGGCGGTGCCGGGCGGACATGTCCCCGCAGGATCCTTTGGCAGGTCCACGTGAGCACCCTTCTAGAAGCTTCCATCAGTGTGCTTAGAGCCAAAGAACAGGCTCCAAATCCCGGCTCTGGCAAGTTCTGTGTTCTCCCAAAACGTCTGCAGCCTTTGTTACGTCGCAGGTAAGACAGGGACAAGTGACTGTCCTCGCCGGGGCTCCGAAGGTCAAGTGGGCTCTCAGGGTGTCACACTCTGGTGTGTGGTGGGTTCCTGGGCACGTCTGCAGGGCTGGGGCTGCTCCGTGAGGACCAGACTGACCTGGCGTAAGCAGGTCACACGCCCGGAGGAGAGCCACGTGCCCACAAGCTGCAGGCTGTTGATATGGATTAGCGGGTTTCTGCATGGAAGAGGAGGTTTCGTGTTCCATGTGGCAGAATTGAATCACACACAGGAGTTCATGGACCTAAAATTCAATTACTTGTCATATTTTTTATTCGCTTGTTTCCTCCTTTCCCTGGCAAATTTAATTTTTCCTCATTCTAATGAAGCTCCCTGGGAGAATCAAATCATTGCTCCATTTGAATCAGAGCAATGAGCCCGTGATGGAGAGGCGCAGACGGATGTGGGTTTGGGGGGAGCTTCTCAGTAAGCCGAGGGAGGTGTCGGGGCCGGCCTCCCCCGGGGCCCTGGCAGAAAGCGGTGAAGCCGTGCCCGTGCCCTGGTGCATACGGTCGGTGCATTATGGGCCAAGGGTCCGAGTGTGCCAGGACACAAGCTACCCGGCACTTTCCCAAAGGAAAAGACAGCCTTAAATCAGTCACGACGCATTCCGTGTCTCTTCTCGGAGGTGAAGGAAGGACTGTGCACAGGACAGAGTGTTCTGGAATCGCCTTAACCTCCTCCAACAGACCGCCACCAGCCAGGCCCCCTGACAGTCCCCCTGACAGTTCTGAGATGGGTGCTCATCCCTCTCCAAATGATGTCTGAGTTTGTCGCGCCTCTACCCCTTGTACGTGGACTGCGGTCACAAGGATGGGCATGCGGGGCCCAGGCTACCCTCCAGCTCTGGCGGAGCTCCGCACAGGCAGCGGCGCTGAGGGATGTGTCTTCCTGCCCCCCCAGGCACTGACCCCTGCCGCCTGCATCCCTAGATGTGCTGCCAGGCTGACCCTGCCTCCCCAGCCCCTTAGCCCCTGCAGGGCATCTGACAGAGAAGGGGTTCCTCTTCTGCGGGCCGGTCGTGTGCACACCCACCTTTCTGAGGTCTTGTCACCTCCCAGAGCCAGCCCAGAGGGTGGGATTCGGGGGGCCGGTCCCCAGAGAGACACTCACCTCGCCTCACGCGTGCATGCACATGCATACATACATACACACGTATGCGCAATGCAATGCATATGTGTGCACGTGCACACACATATGCACATGCATACATGCACACATCCTCAGGTACGCATGTGTGCAATGTATATGCGCACATGCATATGCATATGTGTAAACACATACGTGCACACATGCGTATGTGCACATGCACCTATGAAAACAATATACACGGATACCTGTACATGCATGTACACTCACAAGGCACATGTATGTGCACACGAGCAAGCCCATACACATATACGCACAAGCGTGTGAACACATGCATGTGCATGCACCCACACAACCTTGGGAAGGATTAGGAAGGAAGGAGGAGGTATTGCGTATTGCGACTGTGGGCTGTGGAAAGAAGAGACTGATGTGTGTGTGTGTTCGTGTCGCTCATGTCTCGACTCATTTTGCTTTGAGAACCAGCACCAGAGCGACACAGGGTGTCGTCACTGCTGCTCTAGTTTCTTGTCTTCATCTTCTAAACATCACATCCTTTCTCAGAGGCAATAGAGGCCCTGCTGTTGTTTGAATGAAGGAGCAGGAAAGGGGGAAGCCAGAGGGAGAAAGAGCCAGAAGCAAAAGGAAAAGGGTCCGTTTGCAACAAAATTTAACATCATAGTCCCCTTGAGGCATGAAAAGCCCACAGGCCAACAGCAACCTGTGCAGGGACCAGCATCACCCGGATTTATCTCAATAGCTGACCCGACGGTCAGCTGGGGGCTCGGCCACCTCTGCCCACGGGAAACACTGATGCGGGGCTGGGGGGCCCGACGGCAGTGGCCCGTGGGTGCGTAGTGGGGAAATCCTGTAAGAAACCCGCTCTCCGTCCCGGGCACTGTTAGATGTTTTATACAGCTTCTCAATTTTCATATCAACTGTAGACCACATGACATTTTCTCCATTTTATGGGAGAAGAAACTAAGGTTTTGAGGGGCGAGGTGATTTTCCTCAAAGTCTTCCTAAGGCCTGAGTCTCCCCTTACAGCGAGGGGCACAACCATCAGCCTACAGCTCAAGCCAGAAACCTGGACTCCCCCTGGACGCCCCCCTTCCCGCCGCCCACCATCTCAGTCCAATCTTTCAATCAGTGAGCGGAGCCCCCTGGACAGGACGCTCCAGAAATCGCGCAGCTTTCCTTCCCTTCCCGCCGTCTTGCCACGCAGCTTCCTACCTGGATCGTTACAATGGTGTCCACTGGTTGTCCACCCAGGCAGCTCTCTAGGCAGGGGAGGAAAAGACTGTGGGGATTCCCCATCTGGCTTTCCTGGGGTGCCTGCTGGAGACTTCACCTTCAGGGAGATCCCGTTCACCTCCTTTCCCCAGAGGAAACGTGGCGGACTTGTGTCTAGAATACTAGTAAAGCATTAGGCACAGTCTGAAAGCCCCACTTGCTCACCATCTGACTGAAGCGTACTGACTTAAGGCCGGCGAAACCTGGAAAGTTTGGAACAGACATAAATCCTTAGCAACGAAGAACACTTTTGTTTGTTTTCAAGTTTATTTTATTTTGCCCGACACCAGAAAGACAATCACGTGAGAGATTCATTCTCAAGAACTTAAGTAAGTTTTAGTTCTGTTTTGACTTTCCGCCTGACCATCCCCAAACTATGCCAAATATCTTTGTGTAATGCATTTTCTGAGCAGAGACTGAGCCCCCGGCAGAGCATGGCGTGGGTGAATTATGGCGTCAGGCTCCCAGGTCACATCTGGTTTTCATTCCATTTGCTCTGAATGGCGCTGTCTGTGTTCTTCAGACACCTTGCTTCTAGAAGTTAGCAGTCACCTTCGAAAGGAACACAGGCTATCATTTTCCTACCTGGCTGGTGTTCTTAGGTCACATGAGAAGGCAGGACATTGACTTTCATTTTCTGCAAGTACGTAAGAAATGGAGAGCTTTCCCTCAGCAGAAGACGTTGACCATTTCATGACCCTATTTAGATGTGCCTGTGGTTCATTTCCAGCCTGGTCTGCCCTCTCTCTGGTATGTTATGGCTTCCGCATTGCCATCTGGTTTAACCCAGCATTCTGGCCACGCACCAGCCATCATCCCTGTGTTCTGTGTCCCCGTCTTGTTTTCTCCTTTCACCCCACAGGCAGACACTGAGCCAGGAACCCGAAGGTCTCCCACAGTGGAACTTAGGTCCACCTGCCAGGGGTCTTTTCCTGTCATTATCTGACTCCTGGGGCCTCGCCATGGTGCCTGGACCTCAATGGGTATATAAAAATAGTTACTACCTAGATAGACAAATGAATTTTAGCACCTGCAAATAGAGAACAAACTCAGGAGAATCATTTTAAAAGGTTACAAATCATGACCATTGAAAAGCTAATAGAAACGTATTATGAACAGTTTACGCCAACAAACCTGATAACTTAACTTGGACCAATTTTTTTGAAAAAAAATCTTAACAGTTATTTATTCATTCTGAGAGGGAGTAGGAGGGAAGGGGCAGAGAGAGGGAGAGAGAGAGAGAATCCTTAGCAGGTTCTGTGCTCTCAGCACAGAGCCTGATGCAGGGCTCCATCCCATGAACCATGAGATCATGACTGAGCTGAAACCAAAGTCAGCCTTTAACCCACTGAGCCACCCAGGCGCCTCTAAATTGACCAATTTATTGAAAGAGGCAATCTATAAAACTCATAGAAGAAATAGGTAATCCAAATAAGCCCATATCTATTAAAGAACTTGATCAATAATTAATAACCTTCCCAAACACAGAGCAGTGAGCTTAGAGGTGTTGACGGGTGAATTCGACCAGACATTTAAGGAAGAAATTATACCATTTCTCTACAGCCTGTTCCAGGAAGTAGATGTGACAACACTTCCTACTACGTTCTCTGAGGCTGGCATCCCCCTATAACAAAGTCAGACAAAGACATTATAAGAAAAGGAAACTACAGATCAACCAATACTTCTCATAAACATTGATGTGAAAATTCTCAGTAAATATTAGTGAATCAAATCCAACAATGTATAAAAAGTATTACGAGGACCTGGGTGTAGCTCAGTCAGTTGAGGGTCTGACTTTTGATTTCAGCTCAGGTCATGATCCCACGGTTTGTAGGATTAAGCCCTGGGTCAGGCGTGGGATTCTCTCTCTCCCTCTCTGCCCCTCCCCTGCTCGTTCTCTCTCTCTAGCCCTTTCTCTCAATATGCATAAACTTAAAAAAACAGAATTATAACACTGACCAAGTGACCAGTCCTGCAAGCCTGGGTCAACATTCAAAAACCATGTAATGCAGCCCGTCACATCAGCAGGTAAACAAAGGAAAGCCCATCAATTAAAAAAGAAAAGACTGTTAGAGAACGCAGTTTCTAAGGACTTCATCATCCCCCTAAGAAAATCCATTCCTTTAAACACCCTTGTAAAGACAAGATGGAAATTCCTAAAAGCTGGATCAAACGCGAGAGCTGTCGATTGTCCACAGGAGCCTTCCTGTCCTCGGGCTGCAGGGAGGGAGGCCCGGCTGGCTGCGCCCTAAGGGCTCCACTGGGCATCCTGGCCAGCACATCCCCGGGGCTGCCCTGCACCAGGTGAGCCCCCCACCCTCTCCTGCACCCCACTGTGGTGCCTCCTCATGGACCCGGCCTTCTCCTTGACGACAAAGTGGACGTCTTGAGCATCCCGTGTGCACACACCTCGTCTCGAACCTTCCAGCAGCCCCACTGACAATAGGACAGGAGGTAGACAGGCCTCCCCTCCACTGGACTTGCCCTGGGGAGGCTGCCCTGGGTCCCTGTAACCCGATCCAGTCTGTAGAAGAAGGCCCAGTCTAGACGCTGGCCACAGTTCACTTGGGTTTGATTAACGAGTCTGCGGAGAGCCTCGGGGCCATGGCCGCCCTGACGCACACTTCTCTCCAGCACCAGATACGCCACTTATCTGGGTTTTCCTTGGGGGGAGTCGGACGACGTGAGCAGTTAGCAAGAGCACAGACTGGCCTATTCTAATAAATCATAGCGACAAGTAAAATAAACTCGACCCCACTCGTAAAGGGGAGCGAGCCCAGGAAAGAGAAGACAGCAGAAAACAAGGCATGTCCATCCTCTTTGGTTTGGCTGGTGCTGCGGGCGGCGGCACCACCCAGGCTTGCCAGCCCGGGAGATGCCAGCATCCAGATATTTCTGTAACACAAAGAACTCATACACATTATGGAACCACGTCCCTCCAGGCAAGCGAGCGACAGCCTGATGATTCACAGCTGAAGGAAAAGAATTCGGGAGCATACGCAGTGGGGAGCATGTCCACCCTTCCTGGCGATAAGGGAAGCGCCTTCCTCGCTTAAATGCTTAAAATAATGTGAGGCCTGCGGCGCCTGGGTGGCTCAGTCGGCTAAGTGTCCGACTTCGGCTCAGGTCATGATCTCACAAGTCGGGCTCTGCGCTGACAGTGTGGAGCATGCTTCAGAATCTCTCTCCCTTTTCCTGCCCCTCCCTCTCTCTTTCTCTCTCTCAAAATAAATAAATAACTTTTAAAATAATGTCAGGCCCGATGCTGGTAAAATCAAGGAAATTCCCATGCGCGGTGTTGGTGGATGTGTAAGTTGGCCACAACTATTTTCAAAAGCCATAAAAGCTACCCATCGCTTTCAACCTGATAATTGCATCCTTTAACCAGTAATCTATGTCCATAAATCTGACCAGAAGAAAAAAAAAACACTTAATGTAAAAATTGTAAGCAAAAGAAACGACTCTAAACACGCCCCCCAAATTCTGTATACAAAGCTATTTATCCTAGTCTGTTTGGGAATAACTAAATATCCCTGAACTACTTGGTGTATATTTTAAAAAAGGTTTGCAAAGAGTTTGGCATACCTTGCCAGAGTATTTATGACAGAAGGCCACAGTCCAGAACGAGTTCTAAAGGTGTTCCCACGGCAGAGTTCTAACTACGCAAACAAGCCTTCACATTGGGAACAGCACATAATAACAATGACATTCCGATTTTGATACTTGGACATATTAAATTCTCTACTTCTAACTTGTTGGCATTTCTAATTTTTTATACGTAAAAATGTTTTTTTTTTTTTAATTTTAGAGAAAGAGAGAGAGAGAGAGCATGACCAGAGGAGGGACACAGGTGGGGACAAAGAGAGAGAATCCCAAATAGGCTCCTCGCTCAGCATGGAGCCCAACAGGGCACTGAATCCCACGAACCGTGAGATCATGACCAGAGCTGAAATCAAGAGTCAGACGCTCAACCAACGGAGACCCCCAGGCGCCCCTAAGTGAAAATGCATTTTTAATGGGAAAAAAAAACGCAGATGAGCTCAGATCTTCCCAATGACCCAGGCTTTGCTCATCTGTCATTCATGAAAGTATCTTAAGCCTTTTGAGCCTATTTATCTTGTCAACCCGCATGACCTGTGGCTAATGAGTTTCTTACGTATGTCAGTGCAGTGCAGAGGACTTCTTCCTCCCCACCCCGTGCCCACCTCTACAGGTCCAAGCGTGCCCTTACGTGGGGTGTTGGCCAAAGGCACAGTAAGTTCCCAGGATCACAGTTCCCTCGAAACTCACGGGGATCCCAGGCTCGGCTGGTAGAGGGTCAGTCAGGGTGAACACCGCTCGTGGCCCTTGGCAGGGGAGATTACTGGCCACACCCGTGGCCAGTGGCTCCCGTGAAGGAATATTCCACAGAGCCCACTCGGGCTGCGTCAGGCCTCTGGGTGCCCAGCCCGGCTCGTGCAGTTGGCATGGGCACACGGAAGTGAACGGGGAGCAGAGTTCGAGTCAGAGCAGCACCGTGAGGCGTGGCAGAGGCCCCGCCCGGGGCCAGCAGAGGGGGCGACAGGGTCAAGTACAGGAACGCCTTTCTGCTTGATTCTGCAGGGGCCTCGTTGGAGGAGGAGAGATTTCCCAGGTCTGCAGGTGGGTCTGTGGTCGGGAGTTATGGCGGGGCCGGTGACGGCTCTTCCTGGTTCAGTGGAGGATGCTCACCAGCTGGGGTCGGTGGGCAGGCAAAGGGCAGGAAACAAGAAAGTCTGCGGCCTTGAGAAGGAAGAGAATTTCTCTCACCTCCATTAAAGCCTGTGAAAGATCCTGGAGAGGTGGCTCTGTGTGGATGAGCTGATGGACTCAGAGCAGCGAGGGCCCCTCTGGGCGGGAAAACAGTTCACTGAGGCCCAGACACAGCTGGGGCCCTGCTCTCCAGCCTGGAAGCCAGAGCAGGAGGCGGGCTTTGGGGATCATCATGGCGGCACTAGACGGGTTCCACGACGCGGCCTTGGAGACCAGGTGACCTCAGAGAGTGGTCAGAGGCTTTCACATCTCAAGCAAGAGCTACTTTATGTGCTGTGAACTTGATCCTTTCTTTTCACTTTTTTTTAAAAGTTTATTTATTTGAGAGAGAGACAGACAGTGTGAGCAGGGAAGGGTCAGAGAGAGAGACAGAAGGAGAGAGAGAATCCCCAGTGGCTCCACGCTGTCAGCACAGAGCCCAATGAGGGACTCGAACTCATGAACTGTGAGATCATGACCTGAGCCGAAACCAAGAGTCAGTTGCCTAACAGACTGAGCTGCCCAGGTGCCCCAGCCTTGAATCTGATCCTAAAGGACTTGTAATATTCATCCAGAATGTCCTCTGTAGGAAGCTCCAGTTCCACGGTGGAAGCACATCATCTGACAGACCTCAGGGAGAAGGCAGCGGTGGGTCAGAGGGACGTCCTCACAGGAGAATTCCCCCATGGGTCCCACGCCGTCACCTGTAGGCCCGACTGCAGTCCCCACAAATGCGCTACATGTGACAGACCAGCAGGTGGTGGTTCGGGTAGTTTCCACACAGCAGCGTCCAGAGAAACTGATGCAAAAGTCAGACACGTTTCACCTCAAATCCACTGTCTTTCCACTAAACGCTGCGATGTTCGCTTAGCAACAAACCCAAATTACTTTGTTTTAATATATATTCACGAAAGAATAGGTTCTGCGATGCATTTTTCATGTAATGAAATAAACACGTCTTCCGCCTTTGTCCCTGGGCCCTGGCGAGTATCCAGTTTATGGAGAAGATGCTCCTGGGGAAACAGCCCCTTGGGGTGGGCTGCAGGAGCCCAGAGCGGTCCTGGCCCGTCCCAGTCCCGTGCTGCCCTCACTCCTCCAAGAAATTCACAGGCTGTCTCTGAAATAACACACCCATGCTTAGCACAGCTGGGCAGTGAGTGCAGCCCCCGAGTGACAGTCAGAACCCTCCCTCTGGCTGGAATAACAGAAGGCACCGTGGAATCAGCGAGTGTGGGCTCTCCAGGGTCCCAGCCCCACCCTCCAGCTGACTCCTCACTTGTTTGTCTCTGAGCTTCCCTGGCCTGATTCATAAGGTTAGGATAATTCATAAATTCCTCGTGGAGTTCAAAATAATAGGGGCACCTGGGTGGCTCAGTCAGTTAAGCGTCCGGCTTCAGCTCAGGTCATGATCTCAGGGTTTGTGAGTTCGAACCCTGCTTCAGGCTCTATGTCGACAGCTCAGAGTCTGGAGCCTGCTTAGCATTCTGCCTCCTTCTTTCTCTGCCCTCCCCTGTTTGTGTACTCTCACTCTCTCTCAAAAATAAACATTTTAAAAATAATTTAAACAATAAACTTTTTTTTAGCCATGTATCTAGCCATGACCAAAAAGTGAAGCCAGGGGTCTATTCTGGAAACACCTTGACTCCTCCATGCGCCAACAGCACTCTGACCACCCTGGTCACCAGGCTGCACTCCCTGTGCGGACTCTGCACCTTCGTCTGCCCGGGAGACACGGAATGCTGTCCCAGCGCTGCTTTGTCCAGATGCGGTAGCCCAACTCGGCCAGTCTGCCCAGACTCCGCTCCCCAGGTCACACTTGAGCGCCTCACCTGAGGGGACGCTGGAGAGGTTGGTTTTCTCGGGATAAGCAGGGTGCTGACCTCATCCTGCTGCACACACTGCCTGACCAGCCTTCATCCCAGCCAGATCTCAGGTCATCATCAGTCCCCAGTCGTGAGAATTTCAGAGCTGAAGCCCAGAGAGCCTGAGCAGCCGAGGTGGGGCGTTGGCGGGTGCCAACTGCTGGGGAGAGCCAGAGGCACGCGTGGCAGTGTGGGTTTGCCCCGCGGGTTTGGCCCAGGGGACCCTGGAGTCGAGATGCACTCAGCACCATAACCACGCGCACAGACCGGGGGGCTGAACAGCAGGACTTTGTCGTCTCCCGGTTCTGGAGGCTGGAAGTCTGACCTCAAGGTGTTGGGGAGCTCAGTCCTCCTTAAAAGTGCTGGGGAAGGGTCTTCCTGGGCTCCTCCCAGATCGGGCGACTCCCAGGCATCCGTGGCTGGACACGGGGGGAGACGCGGGTACCGCCTGCACACAGGCCTGGGGTGTAAGCGATAGAGAGACCTTCGCGTGTGTTCGGCTGACTCCTGATGACACCTTCCCTGTTGGGATGAGATCCTCCTCAGAGTGTGCGGCCCTGGGTGCCTCTCGGTTCCAAGATTTAGGCAATTTCTAGGCAACAGAAGGGCTCTCCTCACCATCACACCATCGGTGGGTGGGATCTGCCTCAGAGCCACGGCCGCCCTGACGGCCGGCCATGCCGCTGACATGTTTTACCGGGACTTCTGGTCTCAAACAGGCGTGTCCAGGCTCCTGGGGCCTATCAGCTGAGCATCCGGCTCCTCATTCCAGCTCAGGCCATTATCTCGCAGTCCGTGGGATTGAGCCCCACATCGGGCTCTGTGCTGACGGCATGGACCCTGCTTGGGATTCTCTCTCTCTCTCTCTCTCTCTCTCTCTCTCTCTGCCCCTGCCCTGCTCATGCTCCCTCTGTCTCTTTCTCAAAACAAATTGTTTAAAAAAAAAGGGGGGGGGCATGTGCCAAACCTTGTGTCAAAATTGTTAAAGAAAGGAGGAGGGGGAGGGATGTGTTTAGAACACAATAGAGAGTCAGAGATTAAGAGAAGCAATTGGAGTGACCAACAATATACAGAGGGTGCTTTGAAATCATTGCCCATGAAGTACTACATTAATGTCAGTTACTACTTCCAGGCTGTTCCACATACCTTTTTAGCATGGCTGTTTGACTTTTAAATAGAAGGGCCTGGGAGCGCCTGGGTGGCTCAATCAGTTAAGTGTCTGACTTCAGCTTTGTTCATGATCTCGTGGTTCGTGGGTTCAAGCCCCGCATCAGGCTCTGTGCTGACAGCTCAGCGTCTGGAGCCTGCTTCAGATTCTGTGTCTCCCTCTCTCTCTGTCCCTCCCCTGCTTTGTCTCTGTCTCTCTTTCTCTCTCAAAAATACACAAAAACATGAAAAACTTTTAAAAATAAAGAGAAGGGCCTACCGGACGTACCTTTTCTTTCTCACTCCTTCCATTCGCGTGTGTTTGATTCTCTGCACGTAAGCACTTCCTACCTCCTGCCTTAGTCAGGAGCCTTGAGAACTATTTCCACTATTGCCAGTAGTCTTATTTTCGTCTAAGCTACAACCACATTAAACAGAAAGTTATGCGTCTGTCATTTGGGGGGTCATTTCTGGCGTCAGCATTTTTTGGAAATACATGAGCACATAGTGCATCCCAGACCGGGAGCTACGGAAGCCAACAGCCTCAAGCCCAGTAGGTGCAGACAGACAACAAAGAACGAAGAACCAACAGCTTACTGTCTGCAGGCAGAGCGCCAGGAAAGAGGCAGATGAGCAAGACAGAAACACAAAGATTTTCTTTTTTTTTAATAATGTTTATTTATTCAGAGAGAGAGCGAGCAAGCCCGTGCGGGCAGAGGAGGGGCAGAGAGAGAGGGAGGGAGAGAATCTCAAGCAGGTTCCGCACTATCAGCACAGAGCCCAACGTAGGGCTCAAACTCACAAACCAGGAGATCATGACCGGAGCCGAAATCAAGAAAGAGGAGGGCACTTAGGGACGGAGCCCCCCGGGTGCCCTGAGACACAAAGGCAAAGCAGCCTTTATAGAAATGCTGCTGCAAGCCATGAGGACCACACTTGAAAGAAAAGGAAAGAAAGTAGAAAGTCACGGGGGGGGAAATCATATAAAGAAGAAACAAATGGAAAATTTAGAACTAAAAAGCCCCATCACCAATTTAAAAGTCAATGGATGAGTCCAAGAGTAGGATGGAGTAGGAGTCGTTGAACTTGAAGTTGGAACTGTAGAAATGTCCCAATCTGAAGGGCAGAGAAAATAGTCCTGGTGGCTGCTGGGAGCCTAGCCAAAGATCTAACACTGGTGCCATCAGAAATCCAGAAGAGAGGAGAGCAGAGAGAGGGTGTGGCTGGAAGAACAGGTGAAGGAGTAACAGCTGAAATTTCCCCAATTTTGGCATGTGTGAAAACAAAACAAAACCCATAAACCTACAGCTTCAAGAAGCTGAGTGAATCCCAAACAAAATCTATCAATGAAGTCTACACCAAGAATCGTCATAATCAAAACTAAAGACCAAACAACCCAAAATCATGGAATTAGCCCTTGACCCCACAGAGGGAAAAACCATTCACAAGACAGCAGACCTCATACTGCCACCCACAAGACCAGGACAGATTGGCACAGTGTTTCTCAAGTGTTGAAAAAAATGTCAACTGAGAATTCTATATCCTGGGAAAATGGGCGTCGGGACCCCAAATGAAACAAAATGCAGGGATTCTGTCTCTCCTTCGCTCTCTGCCCCTCCCCCACCAGCACACACCATCAAAATAAATACACCAAAAAAATTTTTTACGACTGAGGGTATGCTTAAAAGGAAAGGCAAAATAGAGGCGCCTGGGTGGCTCAGTCAGTTAAGCGTTCGACTTCGGCTCAGGTCATGATCTCACTGTGGGTGGGTTCAAGCCCCGAGACAGGCTCTGTGCTGACAGCTCAGAGCCTGGAGCCTGCTTTGGATTCTGTGTCTCCCTCTCTTTCTGCCCCTCCCCCAATCACACTCTGTCTCTCTCTCTCAAAAATAAACATTTTTAAAAAAGAAGGGCAAAATGGTATAAAGACAAATAGAGGGGAAGAGAAACAAAGAAAGGGTTTTCACACGGAGACCCATCGATGCAAAGCATCTTTACCCCTGTATGTTTGTCTTGTGTCTCGGTCTTCATGGCCAGTGATAGTCAAGGACACCCAGAAATGGGTTTCTTTCACTGCAGTACAAGCAGGGAAGCAAGTTCATGGCAAAGGCAATCAAAATCTGGTTTCTGTGCTGAATGTCAAAAACAAGGGAACGCTGCTCGTTTATTCTGAGCAGTGAGGAAATGTGAAGTCTCCTTACACTTTTAATGAGACCTCTGACTGCTAATCTAGAGCCGGTCCAGCACCCCCGGCACAGCTTGAATTTCCTCCTAATGGGGACATTTTAAGAATTTACCAGGTTATGGAGAGTTCAAACGTGGCCAGGCTTTCCATCAAGAATTCCTACTTCAAATCCTGTTGTCCACTGACGAACAGGCACTGATGGGGGTCATTACCTCCTTGCAAAGCAGGACAGAGCTCTGCGGCATCATCGGCTTATCCCTCCAGCATCCAGCTGGAGTGCCCGCCACCGGCTCTGGGCTGCAGATGCGCCTGACCGGGTGTTCAGTTGTGCACCGGGAAGGGAACCACGGCTGGGGCTCTGCGCGGGCTTTGGGGGAGAGTGGGGGTTCTGCGGTGAAACACGGGGCTGAGAAGCCATCCCGGCTCCTGCCCGGCTGGCTGGAAAGCATCAGCCCCCTTCCTCCTCCTCCTCCTCGCGTCCCCACCATTTTTGGGTCCCTCCAGCTGCGCAGAGGGCCCCTAATGTCTGTTGGTCACTGGCTCTTGGCTCTCTGGGGTGCGCCATCTTACCTTCTCCATCTCATCAGACCCTGCAACCTACGAAGGGGAAAGGACTGCCTGTTTACAAGTGAGGAAACTGAGGCAGAGACATGCTAAGGAACGCACCAGTGGACGCCGGGCTTTGGCACAGAGCCCATCCTCTTGATTGTACTTTGACCTTTTCCTTTTTCTTTTTCTTAATGTTGATTTATTTTGAGAGAGAGATAGCTTGAGCAGGGGAGGGGCAGAGAGAGGGGGAGACAGAGAATCCCAAGCAGGCCTTGCACTGATGCGGGGCTCGAACCCATGTCCCGCGAGATCACGACCTGAGTCGAAGTCAGACACTTAACCGACAGAGCCCCCCAGACACCCCTGACTCTTCCTTTGTATTCAACTCTTGTCGGACCGTCTCTCAATGCCGACAGTTGGCACACTGCCCAAGAGGAATTCAGTCATGGTGAATGTTCTGCTCCGAGGGCCCAGAGCAGGACAGGCTCCTCTCACCTGGCCTAGTCCAAGTGTGAAGTGGGGACCGCTGGGAAGAGGCACGCTTTCCCAGAGCCTTCCATGACACCGACATTTGGGGGTTCATCCCAGAACTTCGCATGAGCCTTGACGGCAGGCGGCTCCAGGTTCTCTTCCCGGGTAAGATGTGTTTTGCTGGTGGAGGGCGGGGCCAAAAGCAGAGTCGTTGTCCAGGCGGCGTTGAGAGGCCCCGACGCCCTGAGGAGAGGAGAGTCCTCCCCTTTCTGCTCAAGGTCACAGGGTGAACCTTTGACACATGGGGGCTGCTCACACTGATGTGCTGAACAAACAAAAATGGCTCTGGGTTTTCCAGAAAAACAGAACCAATAGGATCTCTCTCTCTCTCTCTCTCTCTCTCTCTCTCTCTCTCTATCTAATGTCTACACCTTCATATATATTTATTTATATATGTTTCTTCATGTATATATGGAGAAAGAGAGACTGTGGGGGTAGAGATATTCATTTGGGGAAAATGACTCATAGAATTGGGTAAATGGAGGCCGGCAAGTTTAAAATCTGCAAGGCAGGCCAGAAACCCAGACCCAGGGAAGAGTCAGCTGTGCAGTTTAGGTGGGAAGGTGCCTGGAAGCAGCATTTCCTTGTGTTCAGGGGACATTCAGTCTTTTTGTCTAAGTCAGTCAACTGATTAGATGAGGCCCACCTACATTCAAGAATGTAATCTGCTTTACTCCAAAGTCCACTGAAATGAATTATTATTAATCCAAAAATACTTTCACAGCAATTTTTAGAGTACCATTCGACAAAATATCTGGTAAGATGGCCCATATAATTAACAACCACACTCGCCATTTAGATACAAAAGTGTCCGTGCAGGACATCAAGCACCCAGCTCTAAGAGATCTGAATCCCTTCAAGGTGCGTTCTTCAAGGGCAACCTTGTTCCTGAAGTTCCTCAGTTTTGGTTCCTTCTCTCGGGTAGTTTGTGGACACTCCCCAGAGGTGAGCAGAAAGGCTGGCCAGCAGCAGAGGCCTCCCAGGGCTTGTCCTGTTCCTGAGCTAACCCGGCCTGGCACCTGGGATGGGGGGGGTGGGGAGGGGACACCACTGAGGCGGTGAGCTTCCCACCAACCCCAGGCTGACTGTGCTCCCATCCTCCTTCCCAGTGGGATCCTAGACCCTGAACATCTGGATGATGTCAGAGTCTGGAGTCACATTCAGGGATCCCCCAGAGATCCCCGCGGCCTGCCCCAGCCCCCCAGGATTGGCTCCCAGACTCTGGCATTTACTCATTTCTTCCCATCCACTTCCTGCCTTACAGCCAGGCACTGCCGCTTAGCCCCTCTCGTGTGAATTCTGAGTAATCGTGAGGTAGACCCGGGACCTGAAGGCCCTGGCTTCTTCCACAGGCAAACACGTCCCTTTTGTCTGTCACTAGATCAAAGGAAGGGAGGAAAGGAAGGGTTTGGGGGGGTGTTATCCATAGGCAGGAACTTGCTCTTGTCAGAGTTTCATGTTACATGAAATCTAAGCAGCCTTGAAGGAATCCCGGTGACTTCATTTCTGGATGCCTTGAATAGCATTCTTTCACAGGACGGGGTGGGCCCACCCTGGGGACTTGCAGGCAGGCACCAACCTTGGCTGCTGCCCCGGGGGCCCAGGCACCAAATGCAATTTGGACGCTTGTAGCACTTTGTGAGGGAGGCGGGTCATTTCACACCAGACCTGATCTTGGGCTACATCCCTGCTGTTCCACCTGCCCCCGTCCCCCCCACCACCCCCTTCCTCTTTCCTGACCCCTGAGGCCTTCCCCACTGCACCTCAGGGAGCCCAGCCCCATGCAGCACTGCCAGGAACAGTCTACCCCACCCCACCACTCTGGGCTGACATAGGGTGTCCCTGTGTCTGGCCAGCTCACGCCCATCTGGTCTCATGGGGGTGGGAGTGGTGTCACCTCAGCCCTGGACGGCAGAGCCCCTGCGAGCAAGACTGAGGAGGCTCGTTTCAGGAGGAAGTGGTACACCCATGAGGGCCGGCCCAGGAAGGCCCCGCCAGGGGACAAGAGTCTCCTGCCTGTGAGGGTCTGGTGGCTTCTACAGCTCTCCTACCCCCACCCCCAGCCAGGCCCAAGTGTGTGGGGTCCTCGCACCTGCCGTAGGGCTTAGAGTCTGGATGCTCTCCTGCCTCCGGGGCACCAGGTGACCTCAGAGACACCCCAGGTGAAGCCCAGGGCTTGGGGCCGTGCTGGCACAAGGGCAGGTCCCCAGCCTTTGCCGGGTGTGACCCCAGTTTCTTCCGCAAAACTTCGTGGACACATTCAATCCGTCCCTGTGTCCACATTCTGGGGTAATTAACACTGTCGCTTCGCAACAGAGGAGATGGAGGCTGTAGGGTCTCCGGAGGACCCAGTGTGAGAGGTGGGCTGGCACCTCCTCCCACCAGAGCACCAGCCCCTCGGAGGGTGGGTGCAGCGCCCTTTCCCTCCGCAGACCCAGGGTGCACAAGAGAGGTCAGGGGGAGCGGGCGGGGAGACGCAAAGGGACCAGACCGCAGTGAGGACAGACACCTGAGCATTCGCCCAGGGAGCTGGAAAGGCCGCCAAGGAGGGCGCAGGTGTGCGGCTGATGCTCTCACTCAGAGCCGCAGGTGTCTGGAGTGAGCTGGGCAGGGTGCCCAAACCAAGGGCTCCAGGACGTGAGGGAGGCCAGGAGGGGAGACACAGCCTCAAGCACTTGAGGAAACCGCCCAGGGGCCCCAGAAACGTGCCGGCTTTCGCCATCCTAACCAAATCGCCATGACACAAGGAGACGGTGGAGTGTTTGCATGTGTGCGCATGTCTGATCCTATGTCTGGTTGACAGAGCCTGTGCCGACTGTCCCCAGAGCTCCTCACAAGCAGAAGCATGGTTATCTACAGATGGAGACCCTCCCCGCAGCCACGCTAGCCCATGGCCTGCCTCCCCAAAAGAGCAGCTCCCACCTCCACCCTGGGAGAGGAGGGGAAAGAAAGCCAGGTTGGGGGGGATACCCACCACAGGAAGGGGACACCAGGAGCAGGGGTCATATTTTCTTTTGATTCCTCTTACCTTGAAAGGCCCAGAAACCCCTACTTATGTACAAACAGGTCACCAGGGACAAGGTGGGTGGCTCTAACTCAGTGTTATGCCATGTTAGACCTTGTCACTCCTTCATCCACCCACCCATCCATCCACCCATCCATCCACCCATCCACCCACCCATCCACCCACCCATCCATCCACCCATCCATCCACCCACCCATCCATCCATCCATCCATCCATCCATCCATCCACCCGTCCACCCATCTACTCATCCACCCATCCATCCATCCATCCATCCACCCATCCATCCACCCATCCATCCACCCATCCATCCATCCACCCATCCACCCATCCATCCATCATCCACCCTCCCATCCTTCCATCCATCCACCAATCCATCGAACCACCCATCCCTACATGCATTCATCCACCTGTCTACCCATCTATTCATCCACCCATTTGTCCATCCACCTATCCATCCATCCATCCATCCATCCATCCATCCATCTACCCATCTATCCATCTATTGATCCATCCATCCACCCACCCATCCACCTGTCCATCCACCCTCCCATCCATCCACCCATCCACCCATCCACCCATCCATCCATCCATCACCCCAGTCAGTACTGAGGGCCTCCTAGACACTAGCCTGGGGGATGAATTGGCAGTGATGTAGGATTCAGGACCACACACAATCACAGGTGGCAAAGATGTCTCACCTCCATGGCATTTCCGTGAGGTGTGTGGTAGTAACTCAAATTTCTAATTAGTAAAGTACGTTTTGAGAAACTTGCCCACAGACACGCAGTGATACAGACCAGTGGTTCTCAGGTGGGGACAATTTTGCTTCCACGTGGGGACATTTGGCAAGGTTTGGAGTCATTCTGGGCCATCATACCTGGGCATTACTACTGGCATCTAGTGGGGAGACACCAAAGACACTGCTAAATCTCCCACCATGCACAGGATGGCGCTGACAGCCAAGACTTTCCGGGGCCTAGACATCAGCTGACAGGGTGGTGACTTCATGGGGGCTCACCCACTGCCCCCTCTCCTCCCCGGTGCTCAGGAAACTGCACCCCCAGACTCCTTGCAATCAGATAGGGCAAGTGGTGTCTCTGCACATGAGGTGGGGACCGTGAGTGGGGGCACAGGTGTCACGTCTGGGCAGGAGCATGGATGTGTGGGCAGTGGCCTCTGTACCCTCCCCGCCTGCTGTGAAGGCAAAGATGACCTCTGTGGAGAAAGGTCCCGCCCTTGGGATGGGTCCCTGCATAGGACAGCTTCTCTGTGAAGCTGCAGGTCTGAGAAATCAGGTGCTGCCTTGTAGAGCGGCTGAGATTTGAGAGACGTCTGTTACAGGAGCAGAGCCCGGCCTCGCCTGACTGATACACAGGCCGGAGGGAATGGGACTGAGGTCAGATTCAGTGGGGCTCGTAGCCTCGGGGCCTTTACCTCCCAAAGGGAGGCTGCAAGTTTCAGGCAGGTGGCAGGCGGAGAGCCCAGCACGCCTCCTAACCTAGAGTCAGCACCATTTCTCTCAAGCCCTGGCCCTGGGCTCTGTCTCCAGGCTGCCCCTGGCCCTGCCCACAGGCCAGCACCCTGGCCACCGTGACCACGGGGGACAGGGGAAGACAGCAAGAGCCCACAGTCCAGATGGGGCCAACTTGTGGGGGGAGCATGGGAAGGAGTCCACACGCCAAGCCCCAGGCCAGGCCGGGCATTCAGTGTGAATAACAGGGATGGGATGGACGACCATTGTCTCCGTCTTCCCATACACGCCACACAGAAGGAAAGAGAGGAATTCCAAATAACTTGGACCAGTATTTCATTATTTTGATTTATTAGTGCTGAGTACATAGAGCAGTCCCCTGGACGTGACATCCCTCATTCCCTGGCGAGTCTGGGAGTCTGGCTGGCCTCCTGCCGCCGCCTCCCCCAGCCTTTTCATTACCATCGACATGATTATTTACCACGGCCAGGCCTGGAGAGCAGGGCGATCGCCGAGAAGTTCACGGCAAGTTCAAGGGCTCTTGTGAGTAGCAGTGAAAATCAGAGGATGGCCTAACAGCTGGGAAAGGGGGCCCCTGATAGTCAGGGGGTCTCCAGGAGTCCTGGCCTAAAGGCAGAAAGCAAAACATGAAATTGGGGACCGAGGGAGGTCTGTTGACAGAAAGGTGGACCCATGCAACTTCTCCTCACCTCTCCTGTTCCTGCTCCCCTTCTTCCTCCTCCCCCTCCCTGTGTCATCGTACTCCCTCTTGTTGTGCCCACCCCTCCTCCTCCCCTTCTCTTCCTCAACCCTGTGATCTCCCTCCTCCTCTTTCTCCTCCCCCTCCTCCCTCTCCTCCATTTGCTCCTCCATTTCTTCCTTCCCTTTCCTCCTCCACTCCTC
>PISW01011146.1:26395-43249 GCA_004023785.1 Mungos mungo | reverse complement strand
ACTGAGCCCTGCCTTGGCAATATGCTCCTGATAACAGCATGTGGTTACGTGGAAAGTCTCCTTGGATTTTCACAGAAAAGGGCAGATTAAAAGCAAACAAAGGGATAAGAAGCCCAAACCTTAAATAGCTAGACAGCAGCCGGGTGGTAGGAACAGCCCTTGCCAGGTCCTGTCTCTTGGGGCCTTTGAGGCCAAATCGCATTTCACACCAGATTTAATGGAGAATTCTTCTAAAAGTCAAAATCTGCCCACTGCCTTTGAACATCTTCCTTTAAAAGGGTATTAATGAGCTTGACTTCTTCTGGACCAGGAGACCTCAGAGTTGTTACCTACCTAAGCCCTACTATCTGAATTCATTCATTTAGAGATTCAACTTCTTCCCTGATTTTCTTCTCTCCTTTTTTAAAATCCTTTATCTGAGAAGAAAAGAATATTTAGACATTTAATTGGCATGTAACGAGATAACTATAACAAGTTAATTAGTTCTCAATTAAGTCGCATTTACCATACTTCCTGAAAGTGTTCATAGCAATTAGGGGCCTCTAATGAACTTGCAGTCGCTGCCTGCTTCCCACAGCATACAGAGTGCTGAGAACATTCCTCCTCGTATCTGAGGCAGCACAGCATTGTCCTCTTGAAAGCCAGCGTCCATATACACATTCAACCTGTCTTAGGATCCTAAGATCAATTGAATGTTACAGCTGGCCAATCAGCCAAACAATAAGCTGGACAAGTTCTGTGAAAATGGAAACAAGGAATCATGGATTTAGTGGAATGGTAATTGGAATCCAAAAGACGTGAATTCAGGTCTTGACTAATGCTTTCCAGTAATGCAACGTTGGGCAAGTATCCCCCAGATCCCTGAACCTCAGTATCCCCATTGCTAAGCTGGACATAACAAATAGGGAACTCACTAAGCTTGCTAGACTGGTAAGAAAGTATAGGTAAAGATTGTAGGTCCTATGTCTAGTAGATGTTGCTATTAATTTGTAGGTGTTTCTCTGTAGGTGCTGTGATTTTGAAGGTTTTGGGTAAAGAGGTTACTAGGCTATACACTTTGGGGGTTAATGGTAATTTTTAGTCATTGCAGAAGTCCCAAGACAAACTTCACTGTGCTGTTCGTGGAGAAAGCTCCCTGAAAACATTACCAAAATATTACAGGACAGCCAGAGAATGTAGGTGGATAAGGTTAATTATTCATTTTATCCTGGTGTTTCTCTTAAGATAGCATTGTTCAGTAAGCTTGAGATTGGAAAAATGATTACATTTATCAGTCAAGCCCAGGGGGTCAGTGAGGATGAAGCCAGTTCCCTCTGAGGAGCAAGTGAGATGATGGAGGGGTGAAGAAGTGGGTAAACCTCTCAGGGAGTCTTTTGTCCTGCAGCAGGGAGAGGGGCTCCGGGGTTTTGTCTCTCCCTTTCTATTCTTTCCTATTTACAGGTTCACCTCTCCTTCAGCGCCAGCTATGATTAAAAAGCCATGTTGAGGAATCATCAGAAGGAGGGAAAAAATTTACAAACTAATTTGCATTTTAATGAATTTTTAATTGAACCAAAATCTGTTGTTTCTGTTTAAAGATGCAGTGCTGACTTTGTGGTCTCTGCTGCTGAGGGCCAAGTGGGAACTTAATGTGATAAAAACAATGATAATGCTAAGCTTAATTAGGTTTGAAAACTCGTCAGGAAAGGCTGCAAGGAATCTGGGAATGGCAAGTAATTTGCTAGGAGCAGGCTAAGAAGCTGGATTGGATGGGTAGAAGCCGTCTTTCTAACACCACCAAGAATACAGCACGTATCGGTGAGCTGATTTGGCCCTATCCAAGCTGGACCAGAGCCTCCTCAAACTTCCCTCTCCTATATTCATGCTTTTCAGTTTCTAGGTATGATGCTGGATAAGCCCAGCCAGTGGGAGGTGGAGGGTAGATTTCTACAGTGGCTTTGGTGTTTGTTATCACCAATAGCTTCTCCTCTTTATGTCACTTAGCAGGATTTCATTTTGGATCATACGAAGAGACATGGATGGTAGTCACAACTATCTGTGTACCCTTTGGGAGAAGGCATTGGAAGGAACTTTGAAAAAAAAACCTGTTAATGTTTGGGATTTTACTTTATTTACAAGCTATCATCTCACTGTTTTATGGATGCTGGCAGAAGACATGAGACTCCTGGGTCAGAGACAAAGGACTTTATTACTTGTGGCAAAGTCTGTGTCAGAGCTTTATATTTGTATCAGTTCATCATGACCTTGATCCCATGGGGTTTGAAGGAAAGTGCCAGAGGTGCACCTAGAAGGATGCCTCATAGTCAGTGGATCATGTTGCATGAGAGGAACAATGAGCTTGGAGAAGTCATTGCTTTTATAGAGGGGAGAAGAAAGCCTCCTTTAGGGAACGAGATGCTGCCTCTTCCCTCAAGGTTACTTGGTGCAGATATAACCTTGCAAAGTAGCGCAGGTAAGTAGTTGTTAGGGCTTGGCATTCCTGGCACACCTAGGAATAACACGCTGGGATGCTCAGGTTCCATTGTGGCTTCCTTTTCCAGCAACAGTGCCTATGTGTTACTTTCAGTGTCAAGGGCAATGTCTCAGTGGATTCAAATGCAGTGTGTATAGTAGGCACATGGGAGGAGGCTTGGAAAGGAATGAAACATTTGTTGAAATTATTACATAGGTAGTCCTTGTGATCGAATATTTGTGTGGTGGAGAAAATTCTGGAATATTAACCAATAAGTCCCTGCTTCCATTCTGATTTTCCCCATTTGGTCTTTAAAGTCTTTTTGCTTTGTTTCCACTTTTCCTCACCTGCTCTTTACCCCCTCAGCGCCAGCAGTCAGATGTGAGCCCATTTCCCTGCAACATGATGACCATGGCACAGCCAGAGGAAAGGACATCACATGGTTGGTTTTAAAGATTAAGGAGCCACTGCCCAAGAGTGTGGTAGAAAATTTTGGAAGATTATTTGTCAAGCAGATCTTTCTCTTCTGTAAATACAGGTTAGATAACAATTCCACAGGCTGAGGGGAGAACAGAACAGTCAGAGAGAAAGTGAGATGTGTATACCCTTGTGAGCTGTTCCTTCAGGCTGAGTAAAAGCATGCCTACTTGATAGAACCCCTTGATAAGCTTAGGAATTAACAAAGTGAGAAAAATGTCCTGGAAAATGTGGTAGAGAAAATCTGAAAAATCCACAGTTTCTTAAGATGTACAACAACAGCTGTATTTTCCCCATGCCCTAAAGTCAGCTTCTGCAGGACCCCTATTCATCAGGTTTGACGCAGATTTTTGTCTATCTTGTAAATTCCAGCTTGTCCCTTCTCTCCTTCATTTTACCTCCAGCTTCTCTCCCTAATTGCCTGCCCTGATGACTTCAAGTGCAGCAACAGATAAGAAGACAATAGCCTTACAGGATCTGCTTACAATTGTATAAGACCAAATCCCTGCTAAGCAGACCTATCCATCCATCTACCCATCCACCCACCCATTCATCTATCCATCCACCCATCCACCTATCCATCCATCCATCCATCCATCCATCCATCCATCCACCCATCCACCCATCCACCTACCCAAGTGGTTCTGCTCCTCTGTGACTTCTAAAAGTCACTCTCATTACACAAACAGTTGATCCTTGAACAATGAAGGAGTTAAGGGTGCTGACCTCCCACAAAGTTGAAAATCTGTATAATTTTTAACTCCCCCAAATGTAATTATGAATAGCCTACTGTTGACTAGAAGCCTTACCAATAACATAAACAGTTGACTAGCACATATTTTGCATGTTATATTACATTTATTACATACAGTATCCTTACAATCAAGTAAGCTAGAGAGAAGAAAATGTTATTAAGAAGTCATAAGGAAGTGAAAAGACATTTTCAGTACTGTACTGATCGAAAAAATCTGTATGTAGAAGAAAACATCTGGAAGGTGGTGATCCTGTGAACATGGGGAGGGAAAGCATTCAAGAGAAGCTTCTCTGTACATCTGTCATTCACTGAATTCTTCCCTGCCCCAAATTCTTTGGATGTCTACATCCTCTCATCCTGTACAAGCTAAGATGGAAGAGGGAAAGCAGGACATTTTTACTGTCGCATAGACCAGGGGGGCAGGTTCATGTCAGGGACAAAACTTGACTCAGGCAGGGAAGGCTGAGGAACTCTCTTCATCTGACACCTCTTCAAATATATCTCCTATCAAATTGAAGAATAGGATTCACACCAAACAACCTAATTATTTTCAGCATCTGTCTTTCTGTAAAGTGAAAAGAACAAATCTTTGTAATTTTTCAGTGGCCTACTGGAAATTTTTAAAGACAGGTATAGAAAATATCCTAAACAGTTTATTTTTTTTTATAAATTAGTATCCAAGCTAAGGAAGGCAAAATATAAAGAGTTGCCAGAGGAGAATTGGACAGTTAGTTAAGATAGGATCTTTGGATGCCTGAAAAATAACAATTGGCTACCTACTCAAGGTTGCTATTAAATATTTTAAAATAATAGACTTACATAAAGCATTTTACCTGTTTTACAAGTGATGAGCATTTGTGTTTTTTTTTTATAATCAAGGACATAGTAAAGTAAACATAAATCACAGAGACAAGCATAAAAATTATTCTCATAACACAAAGTATCTTTGCTATCTAGCGGATTCCACAGATGGTAAAGAATATTCTTCTATATTGTGGATAATGACATTGGTCATCAAACCATGGAAGTTAACCCTTCAAAATGAGAGAAGTAGGAGAAAATGTTAACATCTTCATGGCTTCTCTTCAGATTCAAGTATTACAAACCAAGGCAATTAGAATTCACTTTCCAAGTTTTGTCCTTCACTTACCCTGTTTCATATTCTGCAATAAACTTGCTTGAAAAACAAAAGCACACAGGCACTTGTCACTATGGCTTCTAATATAGTCTCAACTGTCCATGTTAATTAGGACTTGTAACTAAAGTAACTAACTTCTATTTTACAGAGAAAATTGGAGTGTAGATAATTGAGAACTGTCTGTCATATATGAGCATTTAGCAGACTAACAAAGCTTGTGATACATATAATGTAATTTCAGACACAGACATCACTTTTACACGTTAAGATGAATATATTTATTAACATGACCCAAAGAGATAGCTGTATAGTATATAAAAATAAGCAAAAGCACATAAACCGTAAGTTATACTTTATAATTAATGTTTCAGTATTCTATCTTAGAAAATATCTAGGTGTCTAAGGGTGATCACCTAATTACCTCAGCTTGATATTTTTTAAAGTTTTAATTCACCTAAAGATGTTGAAAATTGTGTCTAAACTAACTCAATATAAAATATAATTACTGTTGATATGAAAACTTTGTCAGTAAAGACTCAATTTATTGAACACAAATTTACATTTTTAAAATAATCTTTAACATCATTGGGTGTAATGTTAGCTTATTTGTTTAGCAAACCTGTGTAATTTAGGAAACGTAAGAGGTTTTTTCTTGCAAAAACAAACCCAAGTAAAATAAAATGTACTTACTTCTCATTATACTTAACAACTGATAAATGAAAGAAAAGAAATAGCTGGGTTTTTTTGAAGTAATGTGATTTGCCAAAATTTACCATAATTATATGAGCTTAGATCCTTAGAATGTTTTTGAGCAATAATTTGTGTAGGAAGGATTTTGTCATGTCTAGCATATTAAAGTATCAGATATTCAGTGTTTAAATTTTGTGGGACTTTCAGGAATATTCCACTTATATGATTATTTATGTTTATAAACAAGTCAAAAGAGTGCTCCCTTAATTTAAGAAACACGGTTTATTTGTCAATGTTCTTCAAAAAGTAGGAAACCATTTCACATTCTTATAGTGAGATTTCAAGGCTTTTCTCAGTTATAGTCATATGGAGAGTTTATAGCCTCAGTTCTACAACTTTAGCCAGAAGTTAAAAGTAAATATGAAACACAAGACTTTGCTAGCCTAGATCTCAAAGAGTTGATCTCCTTCTTTGTGAACATGAAGTTCTTAATTGACCAGAACTTAAAATTAGTCAAAAAGATCAACAAATAAGATAATATCTCATCTTTCCATCCATTAGAGACTAGATTTCCACCATTCCTCTCCAGAGATTACCACATGGTTGAACCATAAAACCAAAATCCTTCTCATTATTGCTACACCAGGGGATTAATTTATTGTCTCTGGGTGAACCAGAGGCCAGACAAAGGCATCAGACCAGTACAGAGGAGAAATCTTTCTTTTTGCCTTCCCTCTTTGACTTCCCAGTATGTTCAGAGAAAGCTTTTTGCAACTCTGACCCACATAACACAGGACTAAGCTAGTGGTCCAGCGTGGTCCTTTGTGATGGAAGACAGCACAGCTGATCTGATGGTCTCAGTGTGACGCTCCTAGAATGACATAGCAAATACCACACTGGGAGTTAATTAACACATGCCTGAGACTTGAAGCATTAGAAAGAGAGCTCATGGTTTCCCTATGACTTTAGAGTTGGTAGGGAGCTTTGTCATCTTCGTGTCCAATATTCTCACTTGCCGAAGGGGAAACTGAGTCCCTTAGAGGGAAAGACTCTATCACGCAGTATCCCACACCAAGTTATGGGAGTAGCCAGGACCATAAAATGAAGGTTTTCACTACTGATGATGTCTTAGCAAGTTGATAGTAAGTTATGTCTTATAGCGGTGTTATATTTCTGGTGCTGAAAACCCCTACAAGTTTTCATATATATTCAGCCTCTTCATCAGATATTTCACTGCTTGTGTTATGGTCAGAGCTCTTTGATCCTGTAGAAGTTTTAGAAGAAAGCCAGGTACTGTGTACTCAGAAATGGTTTAACTATTTATTTATTAATTTGTGGATCAAAGCAAGGTTAATTAGAGACTAGGTAAGTAGATATGTCCATCAATGTTGATTTCAAAGATACTATCGATATATCAAAGCTGCTTAACCAGTGGGTTCACTATTCCTTGTGTCCCTAACATATGCTGGATTATGCACATACTTGCATGATGGTGGTAAGATGGATGGTGAGGGAAGGGAACATGATGAGTTAACGCTAGCACTAGACACTTCACATGCTGTCTCCCTAAGTCCTTATAAGAATTCTATCAAAATCCTCATTCTGGTTTGCAGATGGGGGAACACACATATCCAATGTCACAAGGCCAGCTTTCTGGGGAAGTGGGGTTCAAGGTGTCTGGCTACAAAGCTTAAGCCCATATCACTGCATCACAAGGCAGGCATGGACCTAAAAGCCACATTGGTTGGGATGATTAAGTGCCCTCTTAGATACAGAAGCTAGGTGTGGAAGGAATGAAAAGGTCCCCTAGCAAGGAAGCTGAATGTGTGATTGCCGTTTGCCTGTACTTTGAATAATGGGAAAGAGTTTTGATTCATAGAGATGGGGAAGAGAGATGCCTTCCATGTGGAAAGTACTTAGAAATTTGGACACCATAGGACAATTTTTGGAAAAAGGTAAATAAATTGGTTGCAGTGAGTTACAGCAGGTTGGCAAAGGGACTTAAACAATAGAAGTTTCATTCATTGGGTTCTTTTCTACAGACTAGATATTCTACTCTGGGCTTTGCATTCATTATCTCATTGCAGTCCTTCACATAAGCCTTCCAGGTAGGTGTAGTCATTGTCATTTATAGATAAGGATCCTGTGGCACAGAATTGGGGAGTAACTGAGGCCAAGGTCACATGCAATTAAATGCCAGTATTGGGCATTGTCTGAATCTGAATTGGGATCTGTCTGAATCTACTATAAATGTAGATCTGTATTTATGAAGGCATCTTAGGAAGTGCATTCAAGGCTGGGCACAGTGATCCAGCTTGGAGACAGGGAGGCCAGTAAGAAAGTAGTTTTCTAGTGAGAGAAAATGGAAGGGAAAAGATATGTCATTCTTCCATCTGATAATGAAAAGACTAGACCCCAGTTACCGGGATTACCAGAATATCTTCAAAATCCTCATCCAATTAAAAAGCCATCCTGTCTGAGAAAGCACTATGAAAACCATGAAGAGCTACACACACACACACACACACACACACACACACACACACACACTAGCAAAGGCGGGACATTAGAGATGCTATGTGAGTGTATATAGACAGACTCTAGGCTACAATTCCGCATGTGTGTTCACTGGAGCCCAAACCCTCTGTGTTGATGCTGGTTGAAAACATACACGGTCCAGGGACATGGGCAGCTACTTCATCAATCTGGCCACCAGCCTCACCGTGGACATTCACCTGCCTCATCGTTTATGGCTCCCTTCCATGTTGAGGCCAAGACTGCTCATCTAGGGATGTCATTGACGAGGAAAGCATATCCCCGGCACCACCTAATTCTCCACCCACACTGGAAACACTCAAGGCAATGAGAGGCCACTGGTTATCACTAGTCTTGTCAGTGCATACCTTCTTTCCTTGTTTCCCTTGGCAGATGTGGGTGTGCATGTTTTACTCTTTGAATCTCATTACTCTTTGTTCCCATTATCACAGACCTTGCTGGCCTCTGTGGTTGTGGGTGAGTTCTATTAAAAACATGTCCAATTTGGAACATGTGAATATTTGGATCATTACTTTTGTGATCTCCTTGTAAAGGGTCTGTTAAACCACAGCAGTATATCAGGGGGATATCTGGGTGTGCAGTGGAAGGCACAGACTAAATGCATTAGAAACAAATAGTATTGATGGGATTTCTGACTTCATGTCTTGATACCTATGTGAGTTTGGACAAGTTACCAATGCTTTCTAAACTTCAGTTTCCAAACACCAAAAAAAAACATGAGAATAATGTCATTCTTCCTATAATGGGCATGAGGGTTCAAAGAAGACAAAGCTCTCAGTAAATGTTAGTACCCAACATCTGTCCATGAGGAGGACTTGATGGGAATCCACTGGCTTCTGCTGTTGGCACAAATCTCTTTCCTCCTTCTCTTTCCTTTTGTCTATCACCTAGTACTCATTCAGGTCCAGTGGTTCTGGTGGCCAGGCAATTGCTCCAATTCTAGCCACATCTGATTCATATCTCCACTTCAGGGACTTCAGTGTAAATGACTCTACTGTTGCCTCTTAAAAGAATGTGTCAGTTCTATCAACTCTGGGAGTTGCTGGGTTCCAAACTCTCCCTCAAGGGAGCCGTTTAGCAACATAAGTTAGATTATAGTGGAGTTAATGTTTAGTGAACACCTGCTACGTGGTAGGCAGTATACTCTGTGCTTTCACACAAGCTTTCTCACTGATGTTATAGAAAATGACTATTTTTATGGAACCATCAGTAGCTCAAGGTAACGTTTATACATGCATGTCCAATCCTGATAGAATGAAGCTTTCCTTTTCCCCCTTTAGAGGTGATATTCAATATATTTATTGATGAGTATGGCTTGGATACCAACCAAACAGAATGAAGGGAGTGCTTGGGGGCACTCTCAGTTTAGCATCTGGAATAGAAATATTTTAACAATTCAATTTTCAATATTTTGACAATTGGTATCACTAACCTGGATGAATTGCAAGCCAGTCCTCTTTCCCAGGGGTTCAGACCCTGTAGAGACAGTAAAATAATCATTTCCATTCTCCAATTGCTATTGAGGGAAATGCTAAAGATGTACCTTTGGGGCACCAGAAACAGAGAATGAAAACTAGGTCCACATCTTCCGAGATTTGGAGACAGAATATGGGTGGGCTAGTCGAGACAGGGTTGCATAGTGGTGACGAAGGCAGGCTCTGGATCAGATGGGGCGTCCCTCCATCACTTACTAGCTGTGTGATATTAGCCATATTATTAGGCTTGGAAAGCCTCAGTTTTCCCATTTGTGGGATGGTGATAACAGTACTACCTCACAGGCTTTCCATGCAGCTTTATGAAACAATATGTGTAAGTAATTTTACACTGTTATTAGTTATTAATGTAAGTGGAACAATACTTTCAAAATACCCCTCAAAGTTATCTCTCTTCTCAGTAATCAAGGTTTTTTTCCTTTGACATGTCTTCCCTCATTGCCTGAGGAAGGAAAGAATAAAGACACAAAGGCAGGAAGATTTGTCACAGAGACGGCTTATATCAGGCAAGAAGAGGAAGAAGAAGTCTCCTCTATTGCTGGGGAGGCAGAGAAATGGAAAGCATGAAAAAGGCAAGAGGTCAAACGTCCTTGCTTCTCCCTCAACACTTCTAGGAGGGTGAGGAGAATTTATAGAAACATTCAGATCATTTGAGTGAATCCCAAAACAAGAGGGCTTACTCCTTGTTTCCCAGAGTGCCCCTCAGAAAACTGCAGGTGTCTCAAAGGTCCACTCCCAGGCTGGCACTGGTGGAGAGAGTACAGCACCAGTGGTGGGAGATGTTTGCCCTTGAGATGGTGCCCAGTTCTATGCCCACCTGTAGCATCTGGGGCCCCAGAAGTTTCTGCATGCCCCAGTTAGGGGGAAACAAAAATACTGAGAGATCTTGTGTTCAGAATGTTGCCAGGAAGTAGCCCAACGTCCGGGGGCCTCCTAAGTGAAGGCAGGGGACTTCAGACCACCTTGGATCTCAGCAACATACCCAAAATACTCCTCAGTGAGCATTAGCACAGAAAACCCAGTGAGGAGGTAAGAGGAGGGTCCACCTAGCAGAGGGCACAGAGACCTAGAGGACAGTGGGTAACCAGAAGCTATGAGGCTATGTCCTTCTCACTTCACACCAGTGTGGGAAGGAAGAGAGAACGAGGAATCCCCTTGAAAGGGAATAAAGGGCCAGATAGGGAGTGAGGAATGCGATTGGAGAAAGAAGAGAGAAATTGCTGCCTTGATAATAATACATTTTCCTTCTCCCTGCTCCCTACCTCTGCTGTCTCCAAAATGTGGACTCAGATGAGGCCAACTACAGACATTGACTTCATGGTATGTAGTTTGGATCCAGCACACCAGCTACTATTAATAATAGCAGCAAGGTGACTTCATTGGCCTCCAGCACCACATCAGGCAATGGTCACATACAAGGGGAGAGCAGCACAGCATCACAGGACCTTTGTACTCCCCACCCAAGAGGGGTTTCTCCAGCACCACACTGCACCCCTCTGAGCACAGTGACCACAGCCCAGATCCTCTGGTCTTTTGGCGTCCAGTCTTCACTCCATACTTTTGCCTGGACCTGTTTGGATGGCCCTGACCAGACACTCTCTCTGAGTGTATCTTCACTTTGCTTCTGTTAGAATTACAACCACATCTTGGCTCATATTTGTCACTAGTTACAGTCATTCTCATTCTATGACACCTGACCTACGTCCCTTGTCCCTCACAGCCCCCATCTTTCCCACCTGCCCTATCCAACTTCCAGTCCAGGACGCATCCATGGTGCCACTCTCTTGCCAGTATCTCCAACCCAAGCCCTTCCACCTCATGCTTCTGACAAAAACCCAACCCTGCACCCCTTCCATTCTTAGCCCTTTATGCTGAGCATTGTTGGAAAAAAAGACAATCACATAAGCCTGCAAAATGGGGCCATGATGAATTCCCAACATTCAGCTCTGCACAGAGCTACAGCATGGCCCAGAGCTAGTGCTACCCTTTCGAGAAGCTTTCTATCCCATTCTGCACAGTGGCCTTTACTGAACACTCCCACTTCCACCCTGTCTTAGCAGGTGATCTTATGCTCTACCCCCAGAGAAAGTTATTACCACAAGCAAACATCCTCAAGATGTCCTCAGGCTTCTGCAAACCTGCATAAGGACTTATGCCTGAACACACCCTCTTTCCTTTTTCTTGGCACTCAAGGCCACCCCACCTCCTGTACTTTTTACTTCATTCCCTCCTGACTTGACACCCTGACTTTACCCCCCTTTGCCTTGTATTTTCAACTTCTCCTTCAATCCTGCCTCCTTTGCCTCCATGTTTAAAGATTCTGAAGTCATTCCCACCCTAAAAAATAAAAATGAATGGAAAACAATCTCCATTGGGTCTACATCTCCCCTGCAGATATGGGTCCCCTTCTTCCTTCCCCATGCCTCCTTAATATTCTGGAAATAGTGCTTTCTTACTCTTTGCTTCTAAATCCTTATTTTCACCCACTCCTGGGTCCTTGCACTCCATCATAATCCTACCACCCCACTGAAATGCTCTTGTCAATGTCACCAACGACTAAATGGTCACTATAACCAATGAATACTTTTCAGACTTTATCTTATTTGACCTTTTAGTAGTATTACTCCCTTTACAAAACATATTGACTCCTTTAGGTGCCAGTTCATCACATTTTCCTGCATCTCCACATACTTTGCTGGCCACCTGTACTCAGTCTCTTTTTTGGGGGAGGGGCTTCTTTGTCTCTGAAGGCCGTCCTTTAACCTAGTGGTTCTCAAAAATGTTTCCATGCATTTAAATCACCTGGAGAGTTTGTTAAGACACATATTCCTGGGCCCTACTCCTAGAAGTTCTGATTCAGTTAGTCTGAAGTGCGTCTTGAGAATTTACATCTCTATGAAGTTCCCAGGTGATGCTGATGTTGTCGGTCCAGGAACTACACTTAGAAAAAGAACTGCTGTAGGTGCCAGTGGCCTGTGGCCTTCTCTTCTTTATACCAATGTTCTGGACTTGGGTTGCACATTACTATTGCCTGGGAAGCTATAAAGAAAAGAACAGGGAGGCTATGCTAGTTAGAAGAGCCAGGAAGGAAGCTCAGGTATTGGCAGTTATAAAAGCTGCTCAGGTGATTCCCATGTGCTGCTAGGGGTGAGAGCCACATGCCCCAGGTGATGTCCCCTATAATATGGCTTCTTACCCTCTACATATTAATGACTCGTGGCATTCAGACTTTAATCCAGATGTTAGTCATGACCATCAACCTGGATTTCCAACCACCCGCTGGACACCTACTCTCAGATGGCTCACAGAACCCTCACATTCAACATGGCCACTGGAACCCACTCTTTCCTATCTGCTCCTCTTTTGTGTTTGCCATTTCCATAGAGGGCACCACCACCCTCCTACCGCCCCCCCCCAACTGCCCCAGTTGCCCAAGCTAGAAAACTTGTAGTTAGATTGTACTCTTCAGCTCTCTGCTAGTTTCCTATGGCTGATGCAACAGATTTCCACAATGTGGTGCCTTAAACAATAGAATATTTTTCTCTCAAAATTTGGAGGCCAGAAATCTGATACCAAAGTCTGGTATCACTGAGCTGAAACCAAGGTGTCTGCAAGCTTATGTTCCCTCTGGAGGCTCTCGGGGAGAACTATTTCTTGTCTCTTCTAGCTGCTGGCCAGCACTCCTTCGTTTGTGACCATATCACTATGATCTTTGCTCCATGGTCACCCTGGAATTTGACAGAGAAAAATTTCCTTCTGTGTCTTGCTTATAAAGACACTCATGAGTACATTTAGGACTCACTGGATACTCTAGGATAATCTTCCCATTTTAAGATCCTTAACTCAATTATATCTGCAAAGGCTTTGCTATAGAAAGTATTGTTTATAGGCTCCAGGGATTAGGACCTGGTATCACTGTGGGTCATTATCCACTACAAGCTCTCTCAGCCCTATGCCTCCATCATTGATTAATATCCAAATCTTGCCCATTCTACTCTCTAAGTATCTAAACCTTTGTACTTCCCTCTATCTCCATTATTATGTTGAAATACAGGTTCCATCATCTCTTGTTTGAATTATACAGCAGTCTCTTAACTGATGTGCTGTCTGCCATCATGCTACCCTCCAGCTCTTTTCTGTAAGGCAGAGTAATTTGCCCCCAGTAGTGATAATATTCCCTTGCTTTACCTCCTGTAATAGTTTCTCATGATTTTCATGTAATATCCATTCTCCTGATCCTGGCTTTGGGACTCCATTCTGGCCCATACCTAATTCCCTTCTCTCACTGCTCATCTGTGCCAGTCTTTGATCTTAGAGCCCTGCATATGCTTTCCTTTGCCCGGAACAGACTTCACACTGCACAACCCCATACTGCATCCCTGGGGCAGGTTTCCATGGCTACCCATGTTTCCTCAATCATAGACCTGGCACAGGTCAATTGTAACTACAGTTTAATTTTCTGTTTCCCAACTAGACTGTAAGTTTTGGGGTGGGGGGGCAGGCTTATGTTGGTATTGTTCTCCTCTTTCTCAGTGTTTAGTGCAGTGCCCACCTCAGAGTAGGTATCAAGCAATATTTATTGGGTTGAATTTCCATGGTCAGCCCCCAGCCCATTGCCCCTTGGGTCTCAGGGACACCATCTGGACTATTTAGACCTCACTAGGACACAGTGAAAAACCAGTGCCTATTCCCAGAAGCCCCAGGTGCATGTTTTTTTTTCCACATCACTGGTGGGGCTCACCTGTGTATTCCCTCCATCACATGGTTTCAGGAGAAATCAAAGTGGCATGATGTTGGTTTCCTCTAATTGGCTGGAGAATGATCCCACACCTATTCTAAGCCCTGCATATGGTTCCCACACTCCACATTCAAAGCCCTTTAGTGGGGCTAGACCCTACAAATCCATAACCATTAACCCAGACAACCTTGTACCTATAGGATTGAGACTGGATGCCTCTGGTATCTCCCTGCCTGCTGCCTTTCCAGACACTAACGACTGCACGCAGGGATGAGTCAGGGGCATGGGGCAGACAGGCTTTGATAACAAATGAATCTAGTTACAGGTAATTAGAGGACCATCAGGCCGTCTCACTGATACAGCATAAGGCGATCATGCAGATAAAAAGCCCCAGATGAAGTAAAGTCCCAGATGCTCTCACCTCTTGCTCAGCTGAACTTCTTTATTCCCATCCATTGTCTCCTTGCAGATCTTTCAACTTAAACTCTTGTACTTGGCTCCTTGCCCTCTGCACTGATCTCAGAATTTAGGATTTACTCTGTGCTTCTAGCTAGCCTGGATATAGTATCAAGCACACAGTGCCTAGAGCTCATCATCCTACCAGCCTGCCCTTTGCTAGCCCTGCAAAATGGGGATGGGGAAGGGGTGTGTGTGTGTGTGTGTGTGTGTGTGTGTGTGGTGTGATGGAGCAGTTTAATGATTTTTCTCTTTGCTTGTTGGTGTGCAATCTGCCCACTCCTGCCTCCAGGACTTTTCTTACCTCTCTACTTCCCTGGCTCACTCATTGCCTTACATGTTCCTCCACCCACACCATGTTTCAGGACTCTGTGCTTGTCATGTGCTGTTCCTGGCATGCTAGTCCCATTTTCTCTGCCTTGCAAATTCTTACCCATCCATCGGGAACCAGCTCCAATGCCCCTTCCTTTCTGAGGCTTCCCCAGCACCACAAGGCAGAGTTAGACATTCCTTCCTTTGTGCGCTCACAACCCCCTGTATTGATCTCTATTAGAGTGTTTGCCATCTTGCACAACCGTGCTCTGTTTACAGGTCTCTCTCCCCAACTAAAATGTGAACTTTTCACTATGTCTCATTCATCTCTGGATTGCCTATAATTGATTCTCTGCATTTTTTACAATAATGTGTGGACTGAGAGAAGTCTCCATCTAGCAAGACTTGCTCAGCCTCAGGCAAGTGGGGTAAGTGGCCCTTGGAGAATCAGTGGCAGAGGCTTCCCTCCCCCACTCATCCTCTGGCTGCTCCCACTTCTTTTGTGATTTAATTGGGATTTGGCTGTTCAGCCTCTTGGCTGGCCTGTTTAGAAAAAGAGTCATCAGTGGTGAAAGCTCTCCACATGGACTCACACCTACGGGGCTTGCTGAAATGATGCCCCTGCCCCTCCTGGCCTCACCAGCACCTGAGCAAGCTGCCCAGGGACCCCAGTATGGTTAGATTGGCAGGCAAAGTGGCTTAGAGGAATCCCTGCACCTGGCAGGGCATTATATCAGCAACATTGGAGCTTAGAAAATTAATGAAAAGGGAGGGGAGTCACTGGGATTTTCGACTTGCAATCAGGGGCTCTGCGACCCCCGAAGCTGGCAGTACTAAGGGAGCTAATGTGCCGACCCTGGGAGCTCAGCTGGTCTCCGTTTGCTGATCTCTGTGTCGCAGGGGGAGCCGGGCACTCTTTCCTCATGCCAGACAATGAGATGCTGGCGAAGAGGCAGCAGGCACGTTGCTGCAAATGCCAAGCTGGGGCAGCTCTGCCAAGATTTGGAAGCACAGATGATTCCCCGGCAGCCCAAGAGGTTTAACCCATCCGGCTGTCCTCACAGATTCAAAAGGAAATCTGGAAGCAAACAGATACTTGTTGGGCACTGATCATGTGTCCAACACTTTATATGGCTTACTCCAATCTGCCCAACAAATCTGGGGTCTCTGCCTACCATCCCATCAACAGGGCAGAAACCCAGGGCTCCTGAGGTTAAGTCCCTTCTCACAGAAGGACTACCTCTAAGTCCTAGAGGCTGTGTCCTGCACAAGGGCACTTGACCACATGGACAAATGGGGACTGAAATCTAGCCACACCTGGATTGTCAAGCTGTGCCCAGAGGATGCCTTTACTAATTTACAAAGGTCTCCCAGAGACTGGCCATTATCCTGCTTCACAGGTAGAACTCAGTTTAAACTTGGATTGTTCTAAATCCTCAGTTGGCTATCCTGCATCTCTATCTATTTCAGTCTTAACTGCAATCCCCAAGGAGGTCAAAACTCAGGTGTGGGCAAAACAAAGTAGGGGCAGACTCAGTGCTGGAAGGAATGGGGATCCAGTGACCTCATTTCTTTCTACCATCTTGGCACTTTTTTTTTTAATAATAGTTTATTGTCAAATTAGTTTCCATATAACACCACGTGCTTCTCCCCACAAGTGCCCCCCACCATGACCATCCCCCCTCCCTCCCTCCCCCTCCCCCCTCAGTCCATGGTTCGTCTCCAGTATTCAATAGTCTCCCTTGATCCGTGTCCCTCACTCATCCCCGCTCTCTTTCCCCCTTCCTC
>PISW01011146.1:0-26295 GCA_004023785.1 Mungos mungo | reverse complement strand
CTTGGCACTTTTAATCATGACCATTATTTCTTTGTGGGTTCCCCCAGCTGCCTCTCATTTCTTAGTATTAATCTGCTTTGGGCTGCAATTGAGTAGGGTAAGGAGACATGGACACATATCTTTGATTTTTTTTTAATCAATAAATACCAACACACCTTTAGTATCAGAGTTCTGGGCATAGGAAGCTAGCTTGATTGGTTTTCTCACAGCAGATAAAGATGGGGCTTGGAGGTCAGCATCTTCATGGAATTGCTGTATATAATATAGTCAAGTCAGGCCAAACACATCCCAAATGCTGGGCGTGTTCCTGCCTTCTCACCACTTCAGTTCTGCCTCTATTTCCATGCTCTCCAGCCCATTTTACAGACCTCTGGAAAACGAACCTTCATAGAACAGTTAGTTGTTTTTTCTACCAACTCAAAAGCTTTACTGGGTTTCCTGTTGCCTAGAAGATAAAGTCCTAACTTCATCCAAAAGTGCTTCTCAAAGTGTGGTTCCGGGCCAGCATCATCAATATCACCTGAACACTTGTTAGAAATGCAAATATTTAGGGCTCCACCCCAGACCTGTGAAATCAGAAGCCTCGGCGTGGGATCTGGAAATCTGTTGAACAAAAACCCTCCAGGTACCTCTGATTCTTACTAAAATTTAGGAACCTCTGGGCTGTCCTAAATCCTGACTTGCCATTTCTTTGTTACCTTCCTTTACAACCAAATTGATTGTCTCCCTGTTCCTGACCATGGGCTGTTTATTGTCCTCTTCATCTCTGCTCCTATGATGCCCACTGGCAACAGTAGTAGTTGGTTGTTGCCCCAACCCCCATCATCCCCTTCTTTGCTACCAATCTATCTGTATTATGCAGACACCATTGTGCCTAGGTGACCATTTTTCTATTCCAACTAGGTGTGCTTACAGAGTTAAATTCTAGTTAATGATTTTAAGTGGAGTATCCTGAGAAGGAAGGACTGACAGCTAGAGTAGGCCCCCTTTTGTCTTTCCACTTCTTTCTCTTTTTCCTGACTGATGCCTGGAATATGGAAGTAATGGCTGGAGCTCTAGTAGCTTTCAAGGACCTTTGAGATAACCTTGACAGGGAGGCTATATACAGATAAGCAGAAAGATAGAAAAAGCAAGGGTCCCATGGAGCTACCATGGCAAGCCTTGGAATCTTGTCTCTGAATTTTACAGGTGAGAGAAAATCCCTGTGTGTAGAAGCCATGGAAATTAGGTTTCTGTTGTTAACAGCCAAAAGCAATTTTTAACTCAAAATGCCTTCCAAATTTCTATTTACTTATACATATCCAACCTGTTCTTTAATGACTAGTTTGTTCATATGTTACCCATTTAACAGTCACCGGGGCATCTATTCTGTGCTAGACCCTGGGTAGGTCCTGGAGACACAAAGACAAATGAACATAGCATCATCACATGCCGGCATGATTGTGCACTTGTCTCTCTGTCCACCATCTCATGAGCCTGTCTGCCCTTTAAGGCCAGAGCAGAGCCTCTGACTCATTCATCTTTAAATCTTCAGGCCTTAATGTGGAACCTAATGCTTGAAAGGAGTCTAGTAAAGGTTTATGGCATGCCACAGACATCCCTAGAAGGTTTACCTGAGTTCTTACATCCACATTGATCAAAAGGGAAATGATGTTTACTAAGCACTTACTACATGTCAATTACCAAGTTAGACATTTTTTCCCACTCATGATTTTACTCTTTCCTATAGGTCACCCAGTGATATTTAGGTTGTCCTCCTCATTGCACATTTGAGAAAACTGAGTCTTATTCAGATAAAAATGACATGCTGGTTTCTAACAACACAACTGGTAGCTGATAGAAGTGGGAACCTACTGGGATGTTTTTGGTTGTAAGAAACAGAAAATCCAATTTAAACTGGCTTAAATGATAAAGGAAATTTATTGACTTCCATAACCTAAAGCCTTCAGGGGTAGGGCTGGCTCTAGGCAAGAGTAGTCCTAGATGGTTGCTTCCTCTGCAGTTCACAAAATTCCTGAAGTTCACTCTGACTGAACTAACTTTGCTTCCTTGCCCACCCCTGAATCATTTGCAGAGTTGATGGTGATGGGGTATCTAAGGCTTGCACTAACCTTTATGGGTTTCAGGCAAGCATACAAACACAGGCTTCTAGGTGATAGTCCACATTTTTTTTCTCCTCCCAATGCTCCATCCCATACAGCAAAGGGCTCCCATGCATGTAGACAACCTACTTTTATGTTCCAACTCCACATGTGGACTGTGTGTGCCCACTGGGAGTGCCATCTGCCTTTGGAAGGAAGAACTGTGAAAGAGACCAGTGCATGCCCAGGAGGGCCCAGGAAATGGAATCTGGGTGTGGTCAGTGAGGGTGTGGTCAGTAAGGGAAGGTGCAGACTTCTTGTGGGTCTGTTTCCTCATTCAGACTCTCACCTCATAGTGAAATGCATACTTGAAGCAGGTTTCAGAGCTAGACATTCTGAAGTATAGGCTACAGGGCAGGGGCCTGTTGCCTGATTGTAGTTCTGGATTTTGTGATCAGCCTCAGATAATGGGGTCCATCTACAGAGCTGGAAATAGCATCCCACCCTCTCAAAACCCAGGCTTGAGTAAAATGGAGTATGAGGAGTGGCTGTTGAAAGGGTGACCACCAACTATATCTGCAGTGACCTGGGGCTGACCACCTGCCATGCCTATGCTTCTCCTGCTAAACCATGCTGCCCATCAGCCCAGAAGAGCTGCAGGCAGCATCTTGTTAATCACTGAATTTTCATTACCAATTGCAGAACCTGGCCCCAAGTGGTGCTCAGTATATATTTATGCAATGCCAAATGGATGAATGAAAAAGGCTGCTTCTTATCCTTAACACTCATGAGTTTTATCATGTGTATCTTGCACACAGTATAAATTTTCTTGCTTTTGGCAAGTAAACTCTCTGTTTGCCCCAAGTAAAGCCCTTGAAACTCCTTCTGAAGCTGAGCACTGGAGGTGGGCCTGGATAGGTTCCCTCATTCAAAAGAAGTGACATCAATTGAGGCTGGACCCATAGTTCAAAGTAGGAACTTGGTGTCTCCCATACATGCTATCTTCAGATGCTGAGTGTATGAATCTAGGGTGTGCATTGCAGTCTGTTTTCTAGACTTCCAAGATGTTGACATCAGAATTTCATCACATTAGAAATATAATTTGGCCAGGCATCATGATGCATTTTGCTTTTGTCTAATTTACCATTATCAATGAGCATCCATGGAAATAACTACATACACTTTGCTGCTCAAAATAGCCAGCTCTGTCTTTGCTCCTGTCTCTGTAATCAACAAGGGTCAGCCCTGTGCTCCTTGCATACACCAGCTCCTGGCAGTGCCTACTCTGAAAGGGAATTTTCCTGTCCCTGTGATGAGAACAAAATGCATTTTACCTCCTGCCTTTGAGAGATAACACCACATTTTCTGAAACATGAGTTTTGACCTGTGATAATGGCCATTCTCAGATGACGTCCTATCCCTTGGACAGCTGGGTCCAGAGTTCCACTGAAACAATTGTACAAAACACACTGATTGTGAGGCTGCTCTGCAGATGGACTCAATCTGATTATTTAATTCTTTCAGTAAGTGATTTGAATCTGCACATGCCTAACCCTAAAGGGTGTGATGTAATCCTTGTATCCCAAAGCTCCCATATAGGTTCCAGGGGGGACCCACGTTTCACTTGACTTATTCTTGACTTGAGTCCCTTCCCTGCTCATTCCACCCACCAATTCCTCCTGAATCATAAGACTGGTACAAACTCTGGGGTTTTGGTTAGAGGGCTATAAGTACAAGAGCTGCATTCCAAATAATTCCTCTGTGTGACTAGCCCATAGCAAGTCCTAATTAAAGGGTAGCAAGTCTCATGTGACCATAAACCCATATCTACAATATTGCCTCTTATCTCTGCAGCACTGGCACAGCAGTGGGTGCTATCAGGCTTGTAATTAGTAAGGAATGATTGATTGATTGATGAATGAATGGAATTCACTATCCTTGGATTCAGTAGGAGGAACCCAACTAACTTTCTCTAGGGCTGATTTCTTCGCTATACTGTAGCCTACCCGGTAATTGCTACTGTCCCTCATGGTTCAAGGGTGTCTTAGCCTCAAAGAATTGTCAGTCCCAACATGTCCAATATTGTCTGATTCAAGGGATTTACCTATTGCAGGCCATGGTACAGAAATAAACACTGTGAGCTGGACTGCCATGCCTGATGTGCAGTTATCTCTTTGTTCTGGTTCTCATCATTGCTATAGTGGCCAGACCTGATTGAGAAAAGAGGTATAAAAGTGAGTGTTCAGAAAGTCAAGGCCTAATTTAAGCACGTGCTTAGAACAAATGTTCTTTAATTTATTTTTGAGGCCCTGTTCACAAAATGCTATTTACAATTTTCAGTTTCAAAAGTGAAGGGCAGAAAATCATATCTTGATTGCCATGTCTTACCAAAGAAGAGTATAACTCACACAAATTACAGATGACTATTTAATGAACTTCTGACTCATGGCTAAGACATGGTTAATAGAGTTTTGAATGTGGTAGGATATGAAGAAGGAGCCGAGGAAAACATTGAAAGATATTATTCTTTTTTTAAAAATATAGTTTGTTGTCAAATTGGTTTCCATACAATACCCAGTGCGCATCCCAGCAAGTGGCCTCCTCGATGTCCACTACTCACTTTCCCCTCTCCTCCACATCCCATCAACCCTCAGTTTGTTCTCAGTATTTAAGAGTCTCTTATGGTTTGCCTCTTTCCCTCTCCGTAAGTTTTCCGCCTCCCCATCCCCCACAATCTTCTGTTAACCTTCTCAAGATCCACATATAAGTGAAAACATACAGTATCTCTCTTTCTCTGACTGACTTATTTCACTTAGCATAATGCCCTCAAGTTTTGTCCACGTTGCTGCAAATGGCCAGATTTCATTCTTTCTCATTGCCATGTAGTATTCCATTGTATAGATAAACCACATCTTTATCCATTCATCAGCTGATGAACATTTAGGCTCTTTCCATAATTTGGCTATTGGTGAAAGTGCTACTATAAACATTGGGGTACATGTGCCCCTATGCATCAGCACTCCTGTATCCCTTGGGTAAATTCCTAGCAGTGCTATGCTGGGTCATAGGGGAGTTCTATTCTTAATTATTTGAGGAACCTCCACAGTTTTCCAGAGGGGCTGCACCAGTTTGCATTCCCACCAACAGTGCAAGAGGGTTACCATTTCTCCACACCCTCGCCAGCATCTATAGTCTCCTGATTTGTTCATTTTAGCTACTCTGACTGGCATGAGGTGACATCTCAGTGTGGTTTTGATTTGTATTTCCCTGATGATGAGTGACATTGAGCATCATTTCATGTGTCTGTTGGCCATCTGGATATTTTCTTTGGAGAAGTGTCTATTCATGTCTTCTGCCCATTGATTCACTGAGTTACTTGTTTTTCGAGTATGGAGCTTAGTGAATTCTTTATAGATTTTAAATGCTAGCCCCTATCTGATATGTCATTTACAAATATATTTCCCTTTGCATCAGTTGCCTTTTAGTTTTGTTGATTATTTCCTTTGCTGTGCAGAAGCTTTTTATCTTGATGAGGTCCCAATAGTTCATTTTTGCTTTTAATTCCCTTGCCCTTGGAGAAGTGTCGAGTAAGAAATTGCTGCAGCTGAGGTCAAAGAGGTTGTTTCCTGCTTTCTCCTCTAGGGTTTTGATGGTTTCCTGTCTCACATTCAGATCCTTCATCCATTTTGAGTTTATTTTTGTGCATGGTGTAAGAAAGTTGTCTAATTTTATTCTTATGTGTGTTGCTGTCCAGTTCTCCCAGTACCATCTATTAAAGAGGCTGTCTTTTTTCCATTGGATACTGTTTCTCGCTTTGTCAAAGATTAATTGGCCATACATTTGTGGGTCCAGTTCTGGGTTCTCTACTCTATTCCATTAGTCTATGTGTCTGTTTTGGTGCCAGTACCAAACTGCTTGATGATTACAATTTTGTAGTAGAGGTTAAAGTCTGGGATTGTGATGCCTCCTGTTTTGGTTTTCTTCTTCAATATTACTTTGGCTATTTGGGGTCTTTTGTGATTTCATACAAATTTTAGGATTGTTTGTTCTAGCTTTGAGAAGAATGCTGGTGCAATTTTGATGGGATTGCATTGAATGTGTATATTGCTTTGGATAGTATTGATATTTTAGCAGTATTTATCCTTCCAATCCATGAGCTTGGAATGTTTTCCCATTTCTTTGTATCTTCTTCAATTTCCTTTATAAGCTTTCTATAGTTTTCAGCATACAGATCTTTTACATCTTTGGTTAGGTTTATTCCTAGGTATTTTATGGTTCTTGGTGCAATTTTGAATGGGTTCAGTTTCTTGATTTCTCTTCTGTTGCTTCATTATTATTGTATAAAAATGCAACCGATTTCTGTACATTGATTTTGTATGCGACTTTGCTGAATTCATGGATCAGTTCTAGCAGACTTTTGGTGGAGTCTGTCAGGTTTTCCATGTAGAGTATCATGTCATCTGTGCAAAGTGAAAGTTTGACTTCATCTTTGCCACTTCTGATGCCTTGATTTCATTTTGTTGTCTGATTGCTGATGCTAGGACTTCCAGCACTATGATAAACAACAGTGGTGAGAGTGAACATCTCTGTTGTGTTCCCAATTTCAGGGGGAAGCTCTCAGTTTTTTCTCATTGAGGATTATATGAGCTGTGGGCTTTTCATAAATGGCTTTCATGATGTTCCTTCTATCCTGACTTTCTTAGGGTCTTTATTAAGAAGGGATGCTGTATTTTGTCAAATGCTTTTCCTGCATCTATTGACAGGATCATGTGGTCCTTATCTTTTCTTTTATTAATGTGATGTTTCACATTGATTGATTTGTGAATATTGAACTAGGCTTCCAGCCCAGGAATGAATCCCACTTGGTCATGGTGAATAATTCTTTTTATATGCTGTTGAATTCAATTTGCTAGTATCTTGTTGAGAATTTTTATATCCATATTCATCAGGAATATTGGCCTGTAGTTCTCTTTTTTTTCTGGGTCTCTGGTTTGGAAGCAAAGTAATTCTGGCTTCATAGAAAAAGTCCAGAAGTTTTTCTTCTATTTCTATTTTTTGGACCAGCTTGAGAAGGATAGGTATTAACTCTGCTTTAAATGTCTGGGAGAATTCCCCAGGGAAGCCATCTGGCCCAGGACTCTTATTTGTTGGGAGATTTTTGATAACGGAGTCAATTTCTTTATGAGTTGTGGGTATGTTAAAATTTTCTATTTCTTTCCACGTGAGTTTTGGTAGCGTGTGGGTGTTTAGGAATTTGTCCATTTGTCCAGTGTGTTTTCATATAATTTTTCATAGTATTCCCTAATAATTGCTTGTATTTCTGAGTGATTGGTTGTAAATCCATTTCATTCATGATTTTATCTATTTGGGTCCTGTCTTCTTTTTGAGAAGCCTGGCTGGAAGTTTACCAATTTTTTTAAGTTTGAAAAAAACAGCTTTTGTTTTTATTGATCTGTTCTACTGGCTTTTTAAAAAATTCTACGTCATTTATTTCTGCTCTGATCTTTAATATTTCTCTTCTTTAGCTGGGTTTTGGGTGTCTTTGCTGTTCTGCTTCTAGTTCATTTAGATGAGCTGTTAGATTTTGTATGTGGGATTTTTCTTGTTTCTTGAGATAGGCCTTGATTGCAATGTATTTTCCTCTTAGGACTGCCTTTGCTCCATCCCAAAGTGTTTGGATTGTTGTGTTTCATTTTTATTTGTTTACATATATTTTTTAAGTTTCTTCTCTAATTTTCTGGTTGACCCATTCATTCTTTAGTAGGATATTCTTTAACCACCATGCTTTTGGAGGTTTTCAAGTTTCATAGCATTGTGATCTGAAAGTGTGTATGGTGTGATCTCAATCCTTTTATATTTATTGAGGGCTTTTTTGTGACCTAGTATGTGATCTATCTTGGAGAATGTACCATGTGCACTCTAGAAGAAAGTCTATTCCACTGGTTTGGGATGTAGAGTTCTAAATATATCTGTCAAGTCCATCTGGTCCAATGTATCATTCAGGGCCATGTTTTTTTTTTTTTTTTTTTTTTTTTTTTACTGATTCTCTGTGTATATTATCTATACATTGCTGTAAGTGGAGTATTAAAGTCCCCTACAATCAGCACATTCTTATCAATAAGATTGTCTGTGTTTGTAATTGTTTTGTATACTTGGATGCTTCCAAATTCGATGCATAGACATTTATAATTGTTAGCTCTTCCTGCTGGATTGACCCTATAATTATGATATAATGCCTTCTTCACCTCTTGCTACAGCCTTTAATTTAAATTTATATCTCTTGTCTGATTTGTCTGATATAAGTATGGCTACTCCAGCTTTCTTTTGACTTCCAGTAGCATGATAGTTCTCCATCCCCTCACATTCAATCTGAAGGTGTCTTCAGGGCTAAAATGAGTCTCCTGTAGACAGCAAATAGATGGGTGTTTTTTTTTTTTAAATCCATTCTGATACCTTATGTCTTTTTATTGGAGCAGTTAGTCCATAACGTTCAGTGTTATTATTGAAAGATATGGGTTTAGAGTCATAGTGTTATCTGTAGGTTTCATGCTTGTAGTGATGTCTCTGGTACTTTGTGTTCCTTGCAACATTTCACTCACAGAGCCCCCTTAGGATCTCTTGTAGGGCTGGCTTAGTGGTGATGGATTCCTTCAGTTTTTGTTTGTTTGGAGAAACCATTATCTCTCCTTCTATTCTGAATGACGGGATTGCTGGATAAAGGATTATTGGCTGCATATTTTTCATATTCATCATGTTGAAGATTTCCTGCCATTCCTTTCTGGCTTTCTAAGTTTCTATAGGTAGGTCTGCTACTACCCTTATGTGTCTACCTTTGTATGTTAAGGCCCGTTTATCCCCAGCTGCTTTCAGAATTCTCTCTTTACCCTTGTATTTTGCCAGTTTCACTATGACATGTCATACAGAAGATTGATTCAAGTTACATCTGAGGGGAGTTCTCTGTGCCTCTTGGATTTCAATGTCTCTTTCCTTCCCAATGTTGGGAAAGTTCTCAGCTATGATTTGTTCACATATCCCACAGCCCCTTTCTGGAGAGATATTATTCTTGAGTGTAGAGTCCTCTGAATAGATGTTATTGGTAGGTTGAGTGAAGGTTGCCCAAATAAGTTTGTGTCCTAATCCCTGGAGTCCATGAATGTTACCTTCCACAGCAAAGGGGACTTTGTAGCTGTGACCAAATTAAAGATCTTGAATTGAGAAAGATTATCCTGGATTATCTGGGTAGCCCTGATATAATCACAATGGTCCTTATAAGAGGGATGCAGGAAAAACCAGTCAGAAGAGAAAGTGACATCATTATGGAAACAGAGACTGGAGTGGTGTGCTTTGAAGAATGGCAAGGAGCCACAAACCAGGGAATCCAGGAGGCAATTAAATACTAAAAAGAACGAGGAAACAGATTCTCCTTTCAGAAACTCCATGAGAACCCAGACCTGTAGAAATTTGGGTTTCAGTCCAGTTAAACTGACTTCAGACTTTTAACCCCCAGGACTCTAAAATAATGCAATTATGTTATTTTAAGTCACAAAGTCTGTGTTAACTTGTTATAGTAGCAGTAGTAAACTAATATAAATGTCAACCATCAACCTTGCATTTGCTGCTGATCTTATAATGAGTAATTTCTTTTGGGTCTCATCTCCTGCCAATGGAGGATATGCCAGTAAGAAAGGTTCATTTGGTATCAAAGTGACTCAGTATAGAACATGTTAATGATATATCATGAAGAATGAGAGGATTCATGAGGGGAAAATTTCATATTACTGGTTTTCAGAGCCATTTTTGCATTCCAGGCACATGAGGAAGTAAATCTCAGATTTGGCGGAGTGATATCCAAGAGTAGCTTCCACTTCCAAAGAAAGGTTTAGGAAATAGAAATGTGTTTTATGGAAAATGATCTTCTCAAGTTGGGCCTTTCTAAACTGCTCACCACAGGTCTTTCAACATATCATTTCAAGTTTCCATAACTCAGTTTTCCTAGAGTAGTTAACAGCATGGATTTTAGGTTAGAGATATCTGGGTCCAAACCTTAGATGCACATCTCTCCAGCTTTGCAACATGGGGCCAATTAATTAACATCTTTAGGCAATATTCTAATTTGTAGAATAGGGGTAATAAAACTGACTTTATAACGTTATTTTGAAGATTAAATAAAATACTAAATGTAAATAGGTTAGCCTGTGGCTTGGCATATAATAATCACTCAATAAATAGGTGCTAATATTATTCACTTACCCACAGAAGAGCCATGATAATCATCTACATGAATGCCACAAAGGCCAATAGAAATCCATCTTGGGAAGCACTTGTCATCTTTCAATCAGTGTAATAGGGTACTTGAGAGAAATAGAGCCAATAGGACCATATATATATATATATATATATATATATATATATATATATATATATATAGTTCACACCATTATGGAGGTTGAAAAGTTCCAAATCTTCAGTCAATAAGCTGAAGACCCATGAGAACTGATGTATAGTTCCAGTCTGAGTCTGAAAGCCTGAGAACCAAGAATACTGATGGCATAAATTCTAGTCTAAAAGCCAGGAGGCTCAATAACCAGAGATCATTTTTCAGTTTGGGTCCGAAAACAGGAAAAGACTGGTGCCTCGGTTCAATCTGTCAGGCAAGAGGAGTACCCTCTTGCTCAGTCCTTTTGCTCTGTCTTCAGTTGATTAGATAAATCCCACCCATATTGGGGAGGGAAGTCTGCTTTATTAAGTCTATGTTTTAATGTTAATTTCCTTCAGAAACACCCACAAAGACACACCTAAAATAATGTTTGACCAAATGTCTGGTTGAGGCATAAAATGAACACATAATCAGCCTACAAATAAAAGTCAATGGAGGAGGGCACTTGTGGGGAAATGCACTGGGTGTTATATGGAAACTAATTTGACAATAAACTATTTTTTAAAAAAGTCAATGGGCAAATTCTTGGTACTGCTTCACAGCTTGGGTTAGACAATAGAAGTGTATGGTATGTCCTGCTCTCTTTCTTGACTCTCCAGTAGTGGGAGCACATGTTGAGTGAGTGAAGGCTCTCTTAGTCTGGACCACACAGTGAGTACAATGAGCAGAATTCTCTGTGGACCTGCTATGGACATAGGGTAACAGCGAGAGAGAGAGAGAGAGAGAGAGAGAGAGAGAGAGAGAGAGAGAGAGAGAGAGAGAGAGTTAGAATTAGTTAGTTCTTTTTTTTTTTTTTTAGTTTATTGTCAAATTGGTTTCCATACAACTCCCAGTGCTCTTCCCCATAAGTGCTTTCCTCCATCACCACCACCTCTTTTCCCCCCTCCCCCTTCAACCCTCAGTTCATTTTCAGTATTCAATAGTCTCTCAAGTTTTGCATCCCTCTCTCTTCCCAACTCTCTTTCCCTCTTCCCCTCTTCTTGGTCCTCCATTAGATTTCTCCTGTTTTCCTGTTAGACCTATGAGTGCAAACATATGGTATTTGTCCTTCTCCGCCTGACTTATTTTGCTTAGCATGACACCCTTGAGGTCCATCCACTTTCCTACAAATGGCCAGATTTCATTCTTCCTCATTGCCATGTAGTACTCCATTGTGTATATATACCACATCTTCTTGATCCATTCATCAGGTGATGGACATTTAGGCTCTTTCCATGATTTGGCTATTGTTGACATTGCTGTTATGAACATTGGGGTACATGTGCTCCTATGCATCAGCACTTCTGTATCCCTTGGGTAAATCCCTAGCAGTGCTATTGACTAGGCTGACATTTAGCAGCATAAATTACTTCTTCAATTAGACAACTTCAAAGGCCTTCCTAAATTTAACATGTTCACATGTCAAAAACCAAATTCTTACTTCTCTCTCTCTTCAAACCTGCTTCTATCTAGTCTTATCCACTTCAGTTCATGACATCATCATCCTTGCAATTGTTAAAGCCAATACCTAAGATCCTTCCTGGATTTTTTTCTTATACTCACCATGTCTTTTCATCCAAAAATCTGTTCTATTTCCAGAATATATCCTGATGTTATTCACTTCCCTCTGCCATCAACAATATGACCCTAATCCAGGCTGGGACCAATGCAATTGCTTCTTAACTCACTCTTTGCTTTTGTACTTGTTGTTTTATAACCATCCTCTGCACAGCAGGCAGAGTGAGATTTAAAAAAACGGAAAGTATTCTTGTCATTCTCTTGCTTAAAACCAAATCATTAACTCACTAAAAAGAATTTACTGAGCACTTGCTAAATGCAAGGCACTGTTTGTGTGCATTGGACATACAGCTTTGATTAAAGTTCCCTACCTCATGGTAAATAGACAAGCTCATGAACAACTTCTCTGTGTTACAGAAAGATAGAAGGGCATAGGCACAGGTGGGTGGTGGATTTAATGATGGGAAGGTGAGGACATTTTCTTGGAAAGTTATGTCCCTTAGAGAAACAGAAAGAAAGGTGATTAGCTGAAAGTGATGCAGAGGGAAAAGGTGTGGGTGGATTAAGGTGAGAAGAAAAGGTATGGAATGGTTGTCTTGGGGAAAGAGATGATGACTTGACTAAGGAGCTTGGGAAGGGAAACCAGCAGCGTTGATGGCCCCCTTGAGGTTATGAACATAACTTTAATATCAAACATGTCTGTCTGAGTCTTTCTCTCCAGCTACATCCAGCTCCCCCAAAGCAAACATGACGTTTTTAAGCAGGGTTGGAATTTGTTAGGCAAGTGCAATGGCACAAAGAAGGGAAGAGGGTTAAGGATGTGTAAAAGAAAGTGTTACAAGTGATAGGTCATGGATGTAAGCTGAGAAAGAAGGGCAGTGAGAATTTGGAGTGATGGCTAGCAAGGGAGTCATAGTCTCAATGAGTTGAAAGATCTTGGGGGATCAAAGAGGTGTTAGAAGGAGTAATGGCAGGAGTGGTAGTGGCGGGTAATTGCCCATCAAGTACAACCCAGATCATGAAGTGTCTCCTGACTTCCTCTCCAAACTCTACCTCTTCCCACGCTGCACTTTAGTTCTTAGCTCAGCCACAGCAGACTCCTCCTTCAGATTCCTCCTCCTTGCCAAACCCTCCTCGCTCCATTGTTTTATTCTCTTTTGCCCTTCCTGCTCTGTCTGCCTGGAAAACTCTTCCCCCACCGAAGAGTTTTTGTGTCGGGCTCCATCACATCATTCAAGCCTTCCCTGACCTTCTACCTGAAAGAGTGATCCACTGCACCCGTCACTGAGGTTACTCTTGATCATAGCAACCACACAGTACTCACCTAAACCTGAAGTGCTTCATCTGTTGACTTGTTTATTGCCAGTCTCCTTCTCCACCTGGAAGGCAAGCTGCATGAGTGCAGGGACCTTGTGTGACTTGTTCTCTGTTGACTTTCCAGCACCCTGAATAGTGCCACAGCAGTGGAGGAGCCCAACAAAGTATGGATAACTAGCCAAAGGCATGAATAAGTAGATTTTTTTAAACAAACTTCCCTTTTAGCACCTTAAAAGTTATTGATCTACAGACATTTCCCCTCCCCCAACTAAGTCTGATAAATTTGTTGAAATCACTTGAAACCTTTTTCAGTAGAAGGGGCTGTTCTTAAACGGGGGGGGGGGGCAATTTTGTCCTCTAGGGACATTTGGCACTGTCAACTGACATTTTGGTTATTTGATGTACTCTTGGCATTTAGTGGGTAGAGATCATGGATACTGTGAAACATCCTACGTTGCTAAGGATGGCCCTTGACAATAAGAAATTATCTGTCCCCAAATGTTAATGGTATCCAAGTTGAGAGCACTGCAGGTGGCTAAGAGTAATCACTTCTTGAGAACTGTGGGCTAGCTAGCTCAAGCTCTATACAAAGCATGAGTGTATCTTCAAGGCATCCTGGAGAAGTGGAGGTTTCCCATAAGATTGGAACTCCTGCATATGCCCTGCCTGTGCAGTCCCTGTCCCTAGAAAGATACAGTGAGGGAGCCACTGTACTGGCAACAGCCAAGATAAATAATCCACAAAATATACCCACTTCCTTTTGGAAAGGACACAACCCAGAGGGCAGACCTGCATTTGTATCTGGTTGTTATCTGCCAACTGGGGCCCTGGAAGTCTTGAAGGGGACAAACATACAATTATGTGGAAGTAAAAGTGCACATTGCAGGCCTTTATGGTTCCAGCCCTGAGGGTTTCTCAACTCCCTAAGCCTTTTCTATTCATCAGGAGAGACCCCATTTGCAAAACATTTATTCAAGGCTTAATTATTAATAAATCCCTGCATGGAGCCACTCCATTGAAACGCTGCACAATAGCTTGGCCTGGTAATCAATGCCCCATTCATGCACTAATCAGTGGAGACAAATGGATGTAAGAGGTGTGGGGAGTAGGACCATGAACCAGAAGAGAGACTCTGTTTCCCCTTCCCTTTAGGGCTCTTCTCTAATTAGGGCCTTGTTCACGTGCTAATCAGTACTGGGATCCCTGAAATTTCGAGAGAGGGCACTCCCAGATTGGATGTGTGCTCTTAAGTGGGCAGATGCACTAGTTTATGTGGATTTCCTCTAGCCTGAAACATCAGCCTGGCTTTAGGCCAGTTGGTGTCCTGAGAGCTCTATTTTTAAATAGGCTGGGGATTATCCCTGAGCTGCCCTCCACCCATACGAGGCTACCAACATGTGTCAGGCCCTGGGGCTGGGCATGCAACATGCATTATTCTATTTAATCCTTATTACAAATGTGGGACATAGTTTTATCTTATTATCTTGATGATAGAGATGAGAAAACTGAGGTTTCTGAAGTTCCCCAAATCACAAAGCAGTAAGCAGAAGAACGGGTCTCCAAGTCACTAATGAATTAAACAGTTATTTTATGTATGCTTGTTCCAGGTACTGGAAATATAGCCTAATAGGAAGGATGAATAAAAAAATGGTTAACTGCCACACCCCACATGGGGCTCCATTCCAAAACCCGGGATCTTTCCCCTCCCCTGCACTGAGTTATCTTTTATGGGTAATCCAGGTGAGGAATAGGACCAGGTAGTGACTTGGACCAGAGTGTAATGATGAGAAGCCACCAGATTCCCGTAAGGAAAAATTAACTCCTATATTATTAGAGTTACTCCAAATAAGGACAATAGGATAAAAGAAATTTATAGTCCCTTTTCATTTATTAATATAGAAATAAAAAGTCTTATACAAAATATTAGCTAATTGAAACTAATAGCATATTAAAAATAATATATAAGGAACTCCTTGTGAGTAAATAAGAAATTTAGCAACCCTAATAGAAAAATAGTCAATAGCAATGTGAACATCTAATTTATAGATGAGAAAACCAATATATATGAGAAAATGCTTAAATTATTAATAATTAAAGGCAAATTATAAAATAAGATATTACTTTATATCTAGTAGGCTGGTAAAAAGAGGAAGCTGGATAATGCCAAGTGTTGGTGGGGATTTTGGACTGGAAGCTCTCAGGCCCTGCTGTCAAGAGAGCAGATGGAATACATGTACCATTGAGCATTAAGGTACTTTTCTCTTTGTTGAGTATGAGCGGGTAGATGCACACAGAATGATTCAACAATTCTACCCCTCTCTATGTAGTCCAAAGAAATTCTGACACAGTTCCCCACGGGGCAGGTGCAAGACTCTTCACTACAGTACTGACTGTGGTGCTGGAGACCACCTGGATGTTCATCCATCATCTGGAGACTGAATAGACAAATGTGGAGGGTGCACATTGCAGAGCAGGGGGTAGCAGTCTAGAGACAACAGATTAGCTGTAGCCATAGCAACAAGGATGAGCTTTAAAAAATTTATAATTAGTGAGAAAGGTAGGAAGCAGAATGAAACATATAGCTTAATAACATTTATGAGAGAGTTCAAATACATGCATATAAAACAACATCATTTTGCAAGAACACACATAAACAGAAGCACATAAATGCACATGGATGGTTTCTGTCTTGGGAAGGGGGTCAGGGGTGTATAGTGAGGGCTGCAGCAGGAAATAGATGCCATGCCCAGATTAAGATAATTCAAGATATGTTTGTTCACAAAGGTGTGGGAGGGTGTAGAGAAACCATAAGAGGCAGTATAGAAACCCAGAATTAGTGGGTTGACCCAGAGTTGAGCTGTTACTTCAACCCAGCCTGGAGGGACCAGAGGAAGGAGCAGCTACTAAGACTCAAAGGAGAGTGACTGGTGAAGGGAGGCTTGCCAAGAGAGCAGCAGTGGCCTTCAGCAGCTGAGGGACCCAGACCCAGAGGGAGATAGGCAGGGATGAATTACCAAGACCTCATGCTCCTCTTTCTCTTGTGCTCTAGTTGGAGCTCCCCACTGGCCTGTTCAACAAGAAGCCAAAGGGCACTGGAGACTATTAGTGCATCCACTCAGTCTGTCTCTTGGACAGAAAGAAGAGTGGAGAAGTATTCTGGGGGCAATGATTGTGGAGGGACATGACTAATGGGCTCTAAGGAGAAATGGAATTATTAACAAAACAAACAAATAAACACAAACACAACAGGGCTTGCAAGAACAAAAAAATCAAGCAAGAAAAGACAGTTCACCACCCAGGAGGAATCTGGGGACCAGTTGTAAGGGAAATGAGAAAACTTTGTCACACACTTTTTTTTTGATTCAAGAATAATTGTTTTATTTCATTCAGTGGCATCTATGTAAGAAAAAACAATAAAAGTGTTAGCATACATTTTCCCCCATGCATGCTTGATGTCCTATATTGTGTGTGTTCAACACAAGTAGATTTAGTTTGTATATTCACATTTATAATACTGTAAAGTTGGCAAGTTAGCACACAAATTAAAGCACCAATGGTCACAATAATAGCAAAATTTTGGAAACATAACCTTTGAACACGCAAATTTTTATTAGACCTTTTCAGGAACAGATAACTGTATGGAATTTCTGAATCAAACTTTGATTTCTGAATCGTTGCAGACCTTAAGCACCCCCATAGGACCCTAATGTTTTAGGACTGCAGTTTAAAAATTACTTTCTTGAACAAATGCACAGAAGTCTGTGATTATCTAACCCAGGTCATCAATCTCCATAATGTGTCCTCTCTTCCACCTTCTGCCTTTGATTAATCCAAATTTTTTTCTAGTTTCTTTTATTACAGAGTATTAATGTTTAAAATATCATGGTCTATAAGGGTGCAGTTATTCCATGGAATGGAAAATTCCATTCTTTCTTCCACTTGAAAGATGAATCTTCTAATAATGACTTGACCACAGTGTGAGCAGATGATATAACTCTGCCCCCCCAACCCACTTTACATCATAGTTGGAAGTTAGCCATTTCTTTTGTATGCAGCACAGACATTTGGTAGGGGAACCACAGTGAAATCTAGGTTTTAAGATCAGGAGTGACTTTCTATGGGGCCTGAGGCAGTGGTGAGGAGCCCTGAGATAATATGGTTGTTCCCACAGAAACTGGAGGGAGGGGCTTAGTGCTCAGTAAAATCAATAACTTAAAAAGCCTAGCTTTGTTAAAGGCTAGAATTTGGTAGCAGATCAGTAAATGTTTCACACAAAACAAATACATAGACTGAATGTTCCATGGAGAGGAAAAAACTGCGCTTAGGAGTGTAATCCATAGCACACAGACCTCAGGAGGAGAGGTGAGGCTTTGTAAAGAGGCATAAGGTAGACCAGAAGCCCAGGGCTGGGTTCTTTGGAGGTAAATATGAATAGGCTTTAAACATAGGTGCTATGGACAGGAGAGCAGCTGCATGGAAATGCTAGGACTTCTGAGGCCACAATTACAACCTGGGGCCCCTATAAGAATGGAAAGCAGGTTTGAGAAAGATCCACTTTCTACCGAATTTGAGTGAGCACCACCATCTCTGCTGACTATTGGACTGGCTGAGAAATCTGGGCTTAGGAAAGATTTTCCTTGTTCACAATTCTATCCAGCTCACTTGATGGATCCAAGGTTTCCATGACATTCTTTTGGTTTTTTTCTCTTTTTAAAAAAATGTTTATTTATTTTGAGGGAGAGTGTGTGGGTGGGGGAGGGGCAGAGAGAGGGGGAGAGAGAGAATCCCAAGCAGACTCCACACTGTCAGCACAGAGCCTGATGTAGAGCTCAATCTCACAACTGTGAGATCATGACCTGAGTCAAAATCAAGAGCCAGACACTTGGCACCCAGGTGCCCCATATTTTTTTCTTTATAAATCTTGAATTTTGCATGTTTTTCCACAACAAGTGGGTATAGATGGGGAGACAGAAACGCTCAGGTACTCTGCAGGTAAGATGATGGAGGTCCCAGTAGCACAGAATTCAGGAAGATCTGGGAATCTGGGGGTGTGACTGTGGAGGGTGGCAGGTTCCCAAGTTAAAGTAGGGTTCTGAGGAGGGGCATTCAAGTCCAGCCCAGCTGGTCCTGCCTTCTGGGGCTTGGCTCACTCACCAACCATGAGCTACTTAAACTGACAGTAAAGTGTACATATTGCATTTAATTGAGCTCTGGCTGTGAAATACTAGTGTGTCAGTGGTCTTCACTTTGTCAAAGAGGTGGGATCTCTGGAAGCCACAGCATACCTTGGGAGAATCATGGAATATTCAAATATTCAGAGTATATAGGGAAAGACTGTGTCTCTAGTGTGCTGTTAATCTTAGCACAGTGCCTGACATGCTAAATAAGTATCTAAATAAATAATGCTAATATTTAGTACATGGTAAATAAAGGTCTGTGAAAGGAAGGAAGGACATAAGGTAAGGAAAGGTGATCAACTTTACCATAAGGAACATTCACTGGATGTTATTTTCTGATCATATTTTAGAGATTTTCCTTTTTTAGCCTGTTCTTATGTTTAATCCTTTTATTGATTTATGAATACTTGCTAGCAAAAGAAGTGAGTGTAAGGAGGGCGATTTTAAGAAAAACTTAGAAGGAAAAATTTAAACCAGAGAAAATTCCAAGTTCCCCTGTAAATTAGAAGGTCGATTTTTATCACTTCAGTTTTAGCCATGCTCCATTTTGATTTAGGTCAAGCCTGAGTGTTCCATAGGCAAAGCTGGAGAACTGCTCTCGGTGGATAACCTGACAACCGAGTGAAGCCACTGCTCAAGTTAAGCCTTCTAATATTCCTAATATTACACTGTTATGTTAATTAATTGGAATTTAAATAAAAACATAAAAGAGTCTACAAACATGTATAAGGGAGTGTTGGGAGGAGGTCATCAATAGGACCTGGTTGACCCATGACACGGACCCATGCAATTGGAGGCTCCCCAAGCCCTCCATTATCTTGGAATGTCCATCCTGCCTGCTTTTCCCACAGTGGGAGCCATTTTCGAGGATGTAGCCTCGAGAGAGGAAGGTGCTGTTGAGACCATCTGGATGGTATGTGAGACTGAACCCAGTCAAGGCCTTTATATGGACTTTTAAGATTCTGGTGGGTGAGTGTGGAGATCTTGTCAGGTGGCTCCCCCAAACCAGCCTTGTTTATTGAAACTGCCACCTGCCAGTCTGGAGTGAGCTTCCTTTTTGCTCTCTCCCTGCCCTGCAATGAGCCAGTTTACAAACCAACAGGAGTTGCATTGCTAGGGATGTGGAGTTAATACCTTCTTTCCAGTAGTTAAGTCTGGCAGTGGAAAGCAGCCTAGGATTTTTCCTGAGTAACACAGCATCTGTCCGTCTTTCCACTTTTCCTTCCTTCCATCCATTTATCCATCCATCCACTTACTTAGTCATTCAACAAAAACTTAGTTGGTTATGAGCATCAAGCTGAACTCCTAGGATACAAATAATAGTTAACCTGAATGAAGTAGGTAAGAGCTTGAGGTGGCTCCAGAACAGGTGTTTTCAACCTTAGCAGCACACTGGTCTCACCTAGAGGAGCTCTGAAAGTGCTGATGTCCAGATCTCACTCCCAGAGGTTCTGATTTAGTTGCACTGGGGTGAAGCCCGGGCACTAGGCTTTTTGAATGATCTCCATTTGGGTCTAACATGCAGCCAAGGTCAAGAATCACTCCTTTAGAAGGATGAGTTTAAATTTGCTGGACAGATTAGGGGAGAGAAGGTAGTCCAGGAATGAACACATACAGAGGTACCAAACACACAATAGAGCCGGTTGCCTTCAAGGAATAAAAAAGATTAGACATAGCTAGAGAATAAAGGATTAGCTGATTAGCTGGGGTCCCAGGAGAAATGGGCTGGGCTGCTGTGACAGATGAGAACAAGGTGCAGCTGGAGAGAGAGCGCTGGGCACTTAATCCTCCAGGCCCGGAGGATTTGGAAGGACTGCTTAGAGAAGGGTGGAGTTAAGTCCCTTCCTTGAAGGGCAGCTAGAATTTGACAGGTGGAGAAGGAGTGAAGTTTCTCCAGGTCGAAGGGGCTGAATAAATGGGTAAAATTGTGAAATGTCAAGTAGAGCTGGAGCCTGGAGTTCCTAGGTCGGTAGTGATGGAATGACCCAGTGAAAGACAGAAAGAAGATTAAGGTCAGATCTCAGGCTGGGGGGGTTGGATTTTACCCTTAAGGCAGTAGAGAGCCATGAAAGGTTAGTCTTTGAGGAGGTGAATGCCGAGATGAAGTCTGAGATACGGAACTCTGCAGGCAGCGTGGGAGGAGGGCTGGCAGGTGGGAGAGCCCGAAATGAGGCTAATGGATAATTTCTAGGCAGTAGACTTTGCACGCCTCTAGCACCGTTAATGGTTGCATTATTTTAGTCTGAATGAGTAAGAGACATTTTCTTACCCTTTAAAACTCAGAAGTTGATTTAAGTGAGGAGTCATTGCAAAGATCAATTTTGAAATTGTTGGTGGTGGATAGCAGCTTGTGAGGGTGGAGATGAGGGCGACTGGATAGAAACAGAATTGAGTTTTTATGAAAAATCCTGCTGCCTAAAGCTACAAAGCAATCAGCAGAGCATGAGTGGTGTAGCTTCTGTGTTACCTGTGCCAGGAAGACAGGGGCTCTGGAACTGACCGGGGCCTACCCCTCAGCCCTGTCAGGACCCCCAAACAGCTACCTGATACCCCTACACACCTCAGAGCAGAAAACAAAAAGCAGGCAACTCCTACCGTCTGCTTTACAGACTGGAAATTTTAAAGGAAGAACAGAGGGGAAATGGCTCAGCCCTATCTCTTGGTCTGCGGTCACTGAGGACCTATACCTGCAGATTAGGCCCTGCTCTTTCCAGAGCCCTTCTGAGCAGGACAGGGGCCCTTTAGCAATATATACCCACCGTGGTGGGGACGGTGTCTGGAATTTAAGTTCAGGGCTGACATTTAACCAGAAGGCACTGCTATAGATACGCTAGTTGCCAAAATACTGAAATTCTTCCTTAGGTTTTGGAAATTTTTTTGCCACTGCCTAAATGACTTTGCATTGCCTGGCTGTCCCATTCTCTTCCCTGGGATCTTCTTGGGCACCCAGACCTCTTCACGATCCATCAACTAAAGGGTTGGTGTTCCTGGCACAGCAGGGTCTCCAGACTCGTAGTTTGGCAAGTTACCTGCTCAGGTGGCTGTCCTCACTCGTTGTGAGATGTGAGCATCGCTCTGTGTGTATGAGTCTAGGCATCTCTTCTGATAGCCTTGTTTTTGCCCCCTCATCCCCAGTAGATAGGAGCTATCTTTGAAGCCAAGGCCTGATCCATGTCCAGCCTTCACCTGTCTCTTCTTCCTGGAGCCTGTGATTGGTTTCTAATCCCCACCTCCCATCCTGCACTGCCATACTGCTGACTAGATTCTTGTTTTGAATTTACAAAACCAACCTTCTCCAAGCATCACTGTTAGATGTCCCTGCTCCTATATATACCTACTCTGTGCTATCACAGATCTAAAGTGTAGCACGAGCCTGCTTAGCAGCTTCCTTCTGAGCACCTTCTTTTGCCAGGCCTCCAGGACACTGCACTTTGGTCTCCTGGTTGACCTCCCCATCCAGGCCTTGCCTGAATCACAGCATTACCCCTGAAGCTAAATACCTTTGAGTTAGGACAAACGCAGTGTCATATAAGATGGTGGCAGGAATCCACAGATCTTCCCTCAGTGTTGAGGAGTAGCTCTTCACTCAAGACTGTCAGTGAAAACCTCAGAGGCAGAAGTTCAATGCCAAGGGCCTGGGTAGCTGATGAATGGATACATGGTCTGGGACTGGTGTGGCCCCCAATAGGTTTGGTGGTGTTGGGCAACTTATTGAACAATTAGAACCTCAGTTGCATCACCTGTAAAGTGAGACTAACTATGCTTTAAATGTGATAATATGCGAAGTACTTGGCAGGTACAGGTATTCAGTATGTGCAAGCTTATATTATTACATTATATTCATCTTCTCTTCCTGTACCTTTGAGGACTGTTTCCCAGGCCCTCCTCTGACTGAGCCTCCGGACTGATGAATTGCTATTTGTTTCCCAACCTCCCCCTCCCCCAACCCTGATGAAGGATTTTTGTTCAGAAAGCCCTCTGTCTCTTTCCTCTCTTGCTTCCCTCATCTGTCAGACTCAAATTCTTCCCCTGCCCATCTTGTTGGCTGTGACAGACATGGCCGAGCATTGGCCCAGTACCTATTCTTCCTTTCCTATTTATTAACAGGACCCTACTTTTGTTCACGACAGTTATATACCCAGCTAAACTACTTGCCTTCTCAGACTCCCTGCAGGAAAGGTTGTCAGGTATTTATGTAGCAAACACTTATGTTGCTGTGGACCAGACATGATTATATGCACTTTGGAATGTAGGTTCTAAAATATTTCTGTGAGGTAGGTACTATTACTTAGGTACTATTATTCCTATGTTGCTCATGAGGAAGCTGAGATACAGAGAGAGTAATTAAATAACCCAAGAACAGAGCTGTTAAATGTTGGAGCCTAGATTTGAACCCAGTTAGTTTTTACAGTCAGCACTCTTAACTGTTATGGTTGGCAGGTTCTAGCCCATATAAATTGGATTTCAGAGAAAGTTTGTGCTTTTCTGAGACAGCTGTCAACTCCTTACTTCCTCCTTTGTTCGTCTTCTGGCCAGCAACTTTGATGGGAGGTGTGAGGCAGAGCCGTCATCTCACAGTTGTGAGGTGACAAGCATGAGGAATAAAAGCTATACTTTACAGATGATGGAGCCTGGGACAGCAGTGACACCATGGGCTGCTGTATCACTGCTGGGCAGCCTCCTCTGGGCTCCTGCTTGGGGAAAAATAACCTTCTGTTTGGTTAAGCCACTGTGGTTGGGTTTCTGTAGCTGAATGATGAATCCTAACCCTCAGTTTCTGGCAAGGAGGATCTGTATCACATGTAACAGAAGCATTTTCAGGACACACCTTACTTCTAGTGGCCAGGAAGTGACCCATTACGTGACCCAGCTGCAGCACTGCTTGTCCATGCAGTGAGCTATCTGAGAGGCCTGCGGCCTCTCAGCTTTCCCCAGACTCTACACGGGAGATCAGCCTAGCAGAGTTTGGCCAGGAAAATAACATGGCTTCAAACTTTGTCTCCCAATCACCTAGCACGATGCCCAGTGTAGTGTCTGCTCAGTATGTCTTATTCATTCATTATTTTCCATTCCAGGGTAGAGGAGGGAGCAGAGCATTCATACATGGGCTTGCTGAACAGAACAATAGTGCAACAAATGAAAGCATAAAACCTCATGCTGGTTTTCTACTTCTCTTTCTGTTGCCAAAATTTTTGTGTCTCTTCAGAAATAATCTATGAATCAGCTAGACTAGAAGAGGCCACACTAGCTAACAACCAACATAATAGTGGCTCAAAATTAAAAAACACACAAGATTTGTTTTCCAGTCATGCCACACATATCCATGATGGGTTGGTAGGAGGCTCTGATCCCAAAAGTTGTTAATCACCATGCCAGGGGGAAGGAGAGAGCTAGAGGGTTTTGCATTGTCAATTAAATGCTGTAGCCTGCAAATGACATACATCACTTTTGTTCCAGACTCAGTGGCCAGACTAAGTCATGCAGCTCCTCCCAAGTGCAATTGAGCCAAGATTTCCAGCCGACCGTGTGCTCATTACAGGGAGAACCCAGGGAGTCTGAACAGCAAGATTGAGTACTGCTTTGGACTTAGTTTTTGATTTGTCTTCTATTTTGGATATAGGTAAAGTGTTTAGAACAGTGTCTGTCTTACAAATAAGTGTTTTCTATTGTTATTTTGACTTGTGTTATTTCATATATAATATATATTGTAGTATTTTTACTGATAGAAGATTCTCATTTAATAGCTGTCCTTTGAATAAGAGAACAGAAGTTAAGCTCTGCTCATTGTGTCTCTGGTGCTGAGGGGAATGAAGAGGAAGAGAGGGTATAGCTCAGGAACTCAGTAGCTACAGAGGAGAGACAGCACTACAGAGGAAGTCTGGGTCAGTTCAGGGCAGAAAGATGTGGGTATCGGACCTCCTGGCAAAGTTCCCACACTGTGCTGGGCCACAGGGCCTGATGCCAGCCCTGCACTCGATGGCCTTCTGGGTCCACATAATGAGGAGCACTACTGGGCTGGCTTGTGCTGTTTGCCTGGGAAAGGACAGAAGTTGGCATGCCACCAAAACCCTGACTGCCTCTTGGATCAAGTTCCTCCATCCATGCAGGACAACCACACAGAGCCCTTTAAAAGGCACTTGTGATGATTTAATTAAATCTGACAGATTAAATAAAAAAACACTAACTGGAGACCTCAGCCTTATTTTCCCTCTATTTTTTTTTCCTGTTTCTAAAGATTAACAGCAAGCTTAACTCCTTCTTTCACCCCAGAACTGTATTTGTAGTGAGTATCCCAAGGAAACATCCTTTTCTCTCTCTTTGAATGAAGCTTCATCTGCTTTGCTGAAATAAGGGTGTTATATACAAGCAGCAATCTGTCATCATCTGGTAGAGAGCTTAGAGAAGCTTCCAGAATCAGCATGAACCTCTAGAGCTAAGGGGCATTTAAGTTGCAAAGGCATAGACACTTCCACTGCAGCCCAGAATGTCTTTGTCATCAGAATATGACTAACTCTGGGGGCATCCCAAGGGTTCTTGAATAGAGATGCATGAAGCTACCAGGTGGCTTTGGCTGCCATTGATGCCATTTTTGGTGGCAATGGCTTTGGGACAAAATTGCCTAACAGTTAGTGGGCCACATATGGAAAAAATGACATAAAAACCATATTATGTCTCTACTGAATTTAGCCTGCTTTCCATTTCCCACCAGGGACCAGATTGTTAATAACAAGCTCATCTGAATCAGGAAGGGGGTGAGCAGGAAATTAGTAACTTAATCTAGAATTAAGCAACATACTTTAGAATTATTTCTCCTGATCCCCAGGTTAAGTCTAAATGATCAGCCTTACATTACCTATGACATCACTGAGATCTAGTTTTCTCAGGGAAGTTGAGCACTACCCACACAGTTCATAAGCAGCAGACTCTGGGCCTGAGCCAGGGCCTACTGACTACCTTTCCAGTGTTTTCACCACTTTCCTCTATGGTGTCTCTGCTACTCTTTCCACAAGGCCTCCTCCATACCTGGAGTATTTTTATACTGCCCCATATCTCAGCTGTGTTGTGTTGGAAGGTCTCTCTGCCCTGTATGAACTCTTCTGATTCAGGTTCAGTCTTCCATCCCCCCTAACCAATCTCTCAAACTTCTCAGTCCAGGACCCATTGTCTCAAGACCATCTTCTATAAATCCAAAGGGATAATCAGGGTTTTAAAGCCCTCTGAGTAGTGATTGTCATGGAGCAGGGAGAAGGGCACTGTGCCTCCTTGTGTGTGTGCATGTGGTATATTAGAATTCCCAGGGCATGGGACAGAGCCATAGAGATTGTAGCCAAAACACTTATTGCTTTGTCCTGTTGTGGGGTTTTTTTTTTTGTCATGATATTCTGTTTACTTTGAAATTCCAAATAACTCTAAAGAATGCCATGAAATTTTTAGGATTGTCAAAAGAGGGCTTGCATCTGGAAATAGTGAAAAATGTGTATGTAATGATCATTGGGTTTACATGGTTCTTGTTGGTGTCTGTATTTTGAAGATGAACTCTTGGAGATGGGGGGTCAAACCTCTCAAAATGAACCTCTAAAATGGGATTTTGGGCTATACTTGGGACAATATTTTTGTCAGAGTGGCTCTTCTCCCCCTTATCAGCTACACCATTGGGTGGGCACCTAGGTCTTTGGATAGAGGTATGCTAAATACAGCTTTCTCACCAACAGCCTGCAAAGTCTTTACAAGGAGGGCCAGTTCTGCAAATTGGTATGCCTTCCATCTTTATCTTCACTCTTTTTTT
>PISW01011145.1:0-43051 GCA_004023785.1 Mungos mungo | reverse complement strand
TAGATGGGCGTGCCTCTGGGGGTGGGGGCGGGCGGGGGAGACCGCGAGGTCACGCTGTGACTGCCCCTGCGGCCCCCCACCTCCCCCGCCGGCGAAGTCCTTCCTTGAACGCTAGGAGGAAGCGCGGCCGAGCGCGCCGCAGGTGCGGCTCCCCGTCCCGCGCGGGGTGTCCCGGAGCCCCGCCCCCGGAGCCCCGCCCCTCTCGCCGGAGCCCCGCCCCTCTCGCCGGAGCCCCGCCCCCGCCCCGGAGCCGCCTGGGCCGGACTCCCGGCCCTCGCAGCCAGTCCGCGGGTCGAGCTGCCGCGATGTGGGCCCTGCTGTCGCTGCTCTGCGCGGGCGCGGGGCTCCTGGGACCCCCGGCCTGCGGCGCCGCCGACTTCTCCGCGAGCTCCCTAGGTACGGGGAGGGGGCGGCGCCCGAGCGGAGCCCGGCCGGACCAGCTGGGCCCGCGGAGGACTAGGGGCGGGGAGGCTGGGGGCAGCGGGGCAGGGCCTCTCCCCGCCCCAGGACCAGGGCCTCCGCGGGTGAGGACCCGGGAGGGGTGAACTGCATTAGAGGAGGGGGTCGGGAGGAGGGGCAGGCCCGGGAGGGCGTCTTGCGTGACCAGAGGAGCCGGTGGGCTGGGCGCCTAAGGTCCCGCTGGCCCGGACGCCGACAGGGCCTGGCGTCCCGGAGAAGCCCGCGGCCCCCGCTGCCTCCACGTCCAGCCTGGGGACGTGGAGGACTTCGCTGTGCCCCTGGGGGGACGAGCAGGGACTTTCCAGCCTTTCTAGCAACTTCCTGGGGAATCTCCATAGTTGCTTCTGTAGAATGGGCTGCTGCGGAGGGACCTGTTGCTAACCCTTGAAACCTGAGGCGCTGCTCCAAGCGCCTTGACGGAGGGTCAGGCCCCAGGACTGCCCTTCAGGCCAGGTGCTTGCTGTTCTTGCACAACCCTTCTCCGGCGGCGGCGGCGGCGGCGGCTCCGAGCACCTCCCCAGGCCCCGGGCTCTCCCCTGCCAGCCTCCCTCCCTGCACAGCGGAGTTGCCGAGGAGCAGCCTTGGGACGGGACAGAGATCGCTGGGGCTGATTCTTGTGGGCTGAGTCTTGCCTCGTTCCTCTGTTCCCACTTGTGCGAGAAACCCCCACCCGGGTCTTGCAAATGGGGTGGGGAGTGGGAGGGGGCCAGCTCCAGGCCAGCCCCAGGACCAGCCCGCGCGGCTGCGTAGAGGGCCAGCCCAGGCACCCATCCGGAGTCCAGAGCCGGGACCTGGCCAGCTCTTTCTCTAAAGGGCCAGAGAGCAAATATTTTAGGGTCTGTGGGTCACACGGTGTGTAGAGACGCCTTAACTCTGCGGTGAAGGTAACCGCAGACGGTGTGGGAGGGAGTGAGCGGGGCTGTGTTCCCATAAACCTTTATTTCTGGAGACTGAAATTTGAACTCCGATAATTCTCAGGTCTTACAAAATGTTGTACGTGTTTTTCAATCCTTTGAAAGTGTAAGAAAAACATTTTTCAGCTTGCCGTAGCTTGGTGGCCCCGCTCTTGCTGTCCCCAGGCACAGCCCCCCAGGCGGGGCAGCTGTGAAGACACCTCTTCCAAAAATCACAGTGGGTTTGAAATGGGTCTGTCCGAGGTTGGCGCCCTGGGCGCCCTGGGCTCCGGCACAGCTGCAGGTGCATCGCTGGCTTTTACCTCCACTGACCTCCAGCAATAGGCTGGGCTCATCGCACCTGCTCGTTGCTTTTGAAATCTCCCAGAGGCCAAGGCCAGCCCGTTGTCCTAAACTCCATCCAGCCTCATACCCAGGTCCTGAGTTGAGGTCTGTCTTCCTCTGAAGCCACCGCTGCAGAAGGACCCTAAAACCAGGACCGGAAACGCCCAGAGCCCCTTCGCTGGATTGCACTAGCGAAACAGGCGTTTCTTGCCCAGGGGAAGCGGCGTAGCTTGGTTTCTGAACAGGTGTGTGACCCACACAGGGAAACTGGAAGGCTGAGAAGCAGTGACCTTCAACCCAGGCATCTTCAAGGTGGGGTGAGGGGCGAGGAGGGAGGGCAGTCCCTGGAGGAACACAAAGAAATTCCCAGGGACTTGGGCACAGATAAGAGATCAGGGTCCAGTCGGTTTACTTCCAAACATCCTCTTTGCTAAAACTGAGCTTCCGGGAGAGAGCACCTGCCGTTTGTCCTAAGCCTGAACCTTGTGGTTATAAACACATGGTTGGCAGTAAGCAAAGACACAAGGTCACAAATCCTTGCTCAAGACTTGTTCTTCAGGGGAAACTGAAGTTGAACAAGAGGCCCTCACGGAGGGATCAGCTGATGGGGTCGGAGAGCATCATGTGACTGGGAACACGGGGATTGAGAGACTTGCTCTAAAAATTGTCTTCCATTCCCAGAAGCAGTCAGCAATTAGAGATCTGCTCATTTAGCGGGATTTCTTAGCCCTTTGATTTCTTTTCAGAATGAATGCTGCCCCATTCAAAAACAGGAAATACTCACTCATGAGTCTGTAAATCCGTGTTGTTGGTAAAGTCCTGTGTGTCTCTGAAGGGGTGCACTTCTGATACAAGTTTGCTTTTTATGTTTAACAGTTACTTTTCATAATGTATAATATATTTGAAATGTCTTATTTATTTTAAAAAAATTTTATGCTTATTTATTTTTGGAAGAGAGAGAGCATGGGGGAGGGGCAGAGAGAGAGGGAGACACAGAATGGGAAGCAGGCTCCAGACTCTGAGCTGTCAGCACAGAGCCCGACATGGGGCTTGAACCCACGAACCATGAGATCATGACCTGAGCCCTAAGTCGGACGGTCAACCGACTGAACCACCCAGGCGCCCTTGAAATATTTTAATCAGTTTAATGAGGATTATTCAATCAGAATAAATTTGCATAATGTTGAGAGATGTGGGAGTCACGGGAAGTAGAAATAACTTAAATGATTACTTTCTGTCCTTGTTACCCAAAAGGCTGGTGGGGCCCCGGGTGTGAACACGGGCTCCCGGAGCGACGCTGAGTGTCCCGCCCGGTGCCGTGCACAGAGTCCCCGGCCAGCTCGGAGAGCATGATGGCTGTCTTACTTTGAAATGCCAGTATTTACGATAAGCTGGAATGCGTCCTTCACGCCACTGAGATGTGAAACTGTGGAAACACAAAACCCCACGCGCGCAGGCGCTGTGGGGCCCGTCCGCAAACCGCTGGCCAGCCCGCGCTTGGGACTCGTGGCCACACCTGTTGGTGCTCACCCGGCGGGGGCAGAGGTCACAGGACCCTGCAAGGAGCAGGGTACCTGGTATCTGTCCCTTGAAGAAGTCTGTTGACTTAGGGGTGTAGCGTTTTTAACTGACTTCTCGCTGAAACGAACGTAAGAAAAGCGCACACGCCCATAGACGGACTTCTCGATGAGTGTCCACCAGGCAGAGACGCGCGCAGCCAGCACCCGCCCGGAGCAGAACATCAGGGGCCCCGTCCGCCGCCCGCCCCAGGTCCCCGCTGTCCCCGGGCCGCCGGGGTGCCGCGGATGGCCGCCACCGCAGCCTCGCAGTGAGAGTTCAGGCTTCTCACACTGTGGGCCGCACGCCACCATTTTTGGTGCTTTGAGTTTAGCCTGGTTTCCTGAAATGCAAATCAGTTCGCGAGCGCCCCGCTTGGCTTCGGGCCAGCGCCGCTGCCAGGCACCGGGCCCAACTTGTTCCTTTTTTTTTTTCCTTTTCTCTTTACAGAGAAAGTTCACTTCAAGTCGTGGATGGTGCAGGTCAGTGCCCAGCTTCTTCTTTCTGCCGCTTCTGCTTTCCTGCCGGTCCTCACAGCCTGCGGTGCCCGACTGGAGACCGTGGGGAGGGATTTTCCAACCCCAAGCCCCTGGGTCCTTCCAGACGGAACGGGCCAAAGCGGGAACAGAAACTCTTTCCAAACGGCTGTCGCCAGGGAGGAGGCGGCCTCTCGGGATCCCCATTCGTGCTTTGTACTCAAATCGCCACGCCTGCCTGGAACCCAGAGCTCTGCGTGTGGGAGACGGTGGTTTCTGGCCGGTTTCTGCCCGAGACCGGAGCCAGCAGGAGCTGCGCGTCCCGGGAGGACCCGCGCTGGGCACGTCTCTTCGGGGCTTCTGGGACTCCGCGGCCGCAGGTCCCCCGAGGCAGGGCGGTGCTTTGTAACTTCTGACTTCCTCGGCGTCAGACCCACGGTGGTGGCCGCCTGCGCTGCGTCCCCTCCTCTCAGGAAACGGCCGGTCTCCCTCTGGCGAGCCGCTGCTCCGGTCCGTGGCTGACGGCCGGGGTGTTTTGTTCCAGCACCAGAAGACCTACAGCTCCGAGGAGCACCAGCACCGGCTGCAGACCTTTGTCGGCAACTGGAGGAGGATCCGCGCCCACAACGCTGGGAACCACACGTTTAAAAGTACTGCGGGGTCGGGCCCCTGGGGCGCGTCCCATGGCCGGACCCGCACGGGGTTGCGGGTGCAGCCTCGTCCCGAGCCCAGCGCCGCAGCTGTGCTCAGCTGACCCCGGGGCCTGCCCTGCGGTGCTCTGAGAGTCCCCGGGAGCGCAGGACGGAGCCGGGCCCCAGGGGCCCTGCTGTCCGCGGAGGGTCCGTCCGACGCCGAGCCCTGCCCTTGCAGCGCTGGCCGGCAGCCCCCCTTCGCGGCTCCGCCCTCGGGAGCAGTCTCCGGGGACGCCCGCCTCCCTCCAGGGTGGTGTCACTAGAAACACGTGCACACAGTGTGTCCGGGGCCCTTAGAAACCGCGGGGGGTCAGCTGACCAGCAGTGTGGGCGGCTGGGCTGTGCCCCCCCGGGGAGTTCATTCGTGTCTCTGGTGCTCTCCTGGGCTGTCACGGGGAGACGGGAGGCTCTTCGCTGGAGGGCCATCGGACTCGCCAGCCGGGCGTCAAACCCTGGGGGTCCGGACCCCCCACACCCACGGCACCGCATCCCTGGCACGCAGCCCGCACGCGTGCAGGCCGCCCGGAAGCCCAGGCACGCCCGGCCTTGGCCTGTTACGTTGTATCAGGTTCAGAGCACACGAGGGGCCGGTTGCTGCAGAAATAGGACGCGGCGGACACGGTCTCTGTCCTTCTCTGTTCCAGTGACTTGTTGAGCCCCTCTTCCTTTGGGTTTTTTGCTTTTCCTTCTCTTTTTCAGTGGCACTGAACCAATTTTCAGACATGAGCTTTGCTGAAATAAAACACAAGTATCTCTGGTCGGAGCCTCAGGTGGGTGTCCGTGGGGGCCCAACGTCACGGTTTCTGCCCAGGCCTCTGCCCCGCCTCCCGCCAGAGCCCCCTCCCAGGCCAGGTGGGGTTCTTGGGGGGTCAGAGGTGGCTCGGAGCAGTTCCTCCGGCCCCAGACTTAGCCCCCGGAGATCCGCCTGCGCAGTTAAAACTAACTTCAGGTAGACGGCACGTCAGTTAGTCTCAATCTGTCCTAAACGTGCGCGGGGCAGACTTGGGCTCCAGAGTTATCGTTCGTGTGAGGTTCAGAGTTACCTGCATGAGCCGCACCTTTATTTGCTGAAGCTGGCTCCCCGGCCCCCTCCCCGGGCCCCCGCCCCTGGTCCCCTCCCCCGGCCCCCTCCCCGGGCCCCCGCCCCTGGTCCCCTCCCCGGGCCCCCGCCCCTGGTCCCCTCCCCCGGCCCCCTCCCCGGGTCCCCGCCCCCCTCTCCCTCAAGGGCAGGTGTCTGTTAGCACTTGGACCGGTCGCTGGGGACATCGGGATGGGTCTCTCTCTCTTGGTGCTTGTTTTCTGCTGAAAAGGCTTCTTGCCCCCTGACGACACGGTGTTTGGTTGCTGCAGAACTGCTCGGCCACTAGGGGGAACTACCTCCGGGGTACCGGCCCCTACCCCCCGTTCGTGGACTGGCGCAAGAAGGGCAAGTTTGTCTCCCCGGTGAAAAACCAGGTGTGTGGCGCAGCCCCGTCCTTCCCCTCAAATTGCCATGATCGCAGAGAGGACCATGGAGGGCGGCAGGTGTCCCCAGGTCTGCGTCTGCGCCCCGTCCTCCAAGGCCAGGAGGCGATTCTGGGAGCTGCTCTGGAGGGACAGAGTCCCTCCTCGTTGGACTGAAGCTGGGCCGGCCGCCCACGCCCGGGGTTCCCCATGGCCCAGGTCTCCTACATGGTCCCCCGACGTCACACTCTCTGTGCCCCTTCAGAGATGGGACCCCGGGACCCTGTTCCTGCCACCCACGTGGCATTTCTTCCTACCCCCCTCCGCCCCACAAGGCCCGTCCAGCCTCCCCTGGCCGGCAGCCTCCCATAGGGTGGCCGCAGGTGGTCAGCGCTCGGTGGGGAGCCCGCCTGCCAGGCGCACTCCCCTGCGGTGGCCTGCCGCTGCCCCCACTGCCCCCTCTGCCCACGATGTCCCTCCCCTGAAGTCACAGTGCGGTGGCCTTCTCCAGAACGACACCGCCCCCTCACCTCCAGAGAGTGCGAGGGGAAGGTCCCCCCGAGAAACAGTGCCCTTGCGTTGAAACTCTGGCTGGGAAACATTTCTCCTTGGCCGGACGGGGCGCCCCGAGCCGAGGGAAGGATTTGGGCGGAAGAGGCGGGCGGGGAGGCCCCCGCTGGACGGCAAGGCCGGAGGACGAACCCTGGGCGGTGAGGGGCCGTGTGAGGGGGACAGCCAGTCAGGGAGGGGGGACTCGAGGTCTGAGCCGCAAGACCGTCTGCGCCTCTCACAGCCCCGTGAGGCCGGCGCGTCGGCCCGTTTCACAGTTGACAGGACGGAGGTGACCTCCGTCACCAGGCCGGGGAGCTGGGGTGCGCACAGCTGGGACCACGGGCCCATGTGGCGCCGCCCGTCTGGGCTCCGATGGAGGTCAGTGGGTAGAGTGAGGTTGGAGGTGGAGAGGTGACAGAGAAGGTTCTGGAAACAAAAGTTGGGCGAGTCCTGCTGAGAAACTGGGGAGCAGAGGGGCCAGCGGAAGATTCAGAAGGAGAAGGAAATCCAGGCACGTGGGGGCTCCGGCCCTAACGGGGGTGAGGCCTCGTCAGTGGGGGGCGGGAGGCGCTGGAGGCCAGCGGCCGCACCTCCCCTGTAACAGGAGCGACCCTGCGAGGGCCGGAGGGCACAGGAGCCTGTATCCTGGGGTCCCTGTGACTGACAGCCCCCCCACCCCTCCAGGGCGGCTGCGGCAGCTGCTGGACCTTCTCCACCACGGGGGCCCTGGAGTCCGCCATCGCCATCAAGAGTGGGAAGCTATTGTCCTTGGTAAGCCGTCTGCCCGAGGTCACCTGCAGAGGTTGTGGCTTGGCCCCGACGCCTGACCTGGGGGGTGGGGGGGGCCTGCGTGTGCCACCGCTGAGCCTATGACCCCAAGGGCAAGGGGGTAGAGCGGGCACGTCCTTTCCGGAGGGTGGAGCCCTGAGGGAGGGCGGGGCAGGGTCTCCAGCGAGGCCCGCCTCCGCGGGCACACAAGCCTCACCGGGCGGCACCCGCCCTCGCCCACCGGCCCTGCTGCCAGGCTGCCGCTGAGCCCCTCCCAACACCAGCTGCCCTGGGGGCTGGTACCCGGCGGGACAGTGCTGATGGGGGTGCGCGGGCAGGAGCCCCGCCCCCGCTCACCGCGCCCGCCCCTCCCCGCGCAGGCAGAGCAGCAGCTGGTGGACTGTGCCCAGGACTTCAACAATCACGGCTGCCGAGGGTGCGTCCCCGACCGGGGGGCCTGGAGCCCCTCTCCTTTCCCACCATCGCTTCCGTCGGGTTGGCGGTGGGAGCAGAGTCGTCCTGGGGTCGCGGAGGGGACGGTCACGCTCTAGGCCCGAGGTCCCTCAGCCGGAATTCGGCAGAGCTGAGGTCCGAGCCCACGCCTGGCCGGTTCCAAACTCCGCCCGCTTTCCGTGGCTGTAGCTGAATGGTCCCTGGGAGGTTGTTCACCTTTTTGCGCCCCAAGAAACAACAGCATGGGCCGCGCAGGGTTGACGTGAGGGGCTGGGCAGTTTGCAAAGCGCCTGCGCGAGCCGCCCAGGGGGCACAGCGGTGGGCGGGGCCCTCCGACCCGTCGGTGGGACTGCTCGCTCTTCCAGGCAGAGGGCCTACCCCCGGGTCCCCGAGACGCCGAGGGCTCTCTGTGCCCGACACACGTTAGACTGTGCGGGGCCCGGAGCTGGGGCCGCCCGCGACCCCCACCCAGTCCAGGGGGCCCCTCTGCGGTCCAGACGGACACCTGCCGTGTGCTCCTCACAGGGGCCTCCCCAGCCAGGCGTTCGAGTACATCCGGTACAACAAGGGCATCATGGGCGAAGACACCTACCCCTACAAGGGCCAGGTACTCCCGGGCGCGCGGCGGGGGGCGCACCCCTGCAAGGGCCAGGTACTCCCGGGCGCGCGGCGGGGGGCGCACCTCGGGCCCGTGCCCCTCCCCCCAGAGCTCCAGCACCGCCCTCCGGCCCGAACTCGCAAGGTCATGCCTTCACCCCGCCCCCCAGCTTGCCCGAGCCCCCGGCCCTCAGCAAACCTGGGCCCCTTAGCCCGTCTGGCAGCACCTGCCCGCCCGCCACTCCAGCTCCTCTGGGTCCCCAGGCGTCAGCCTCCCTGCTCCTGCCAACCATCAGCGCCTGTGCCGCCAGCCTCCCGCCCACCACACTCTCCAGCACCTGCACCCCATTTGCCCCAGGCCCGCTGAAAATGCCAAGGGCCACTCAGCTGGCAGCCGGGTCCTTCCCCCGGCCCGTCCACAGCCCTGTCTTACCCCCGACCTGTCTTCTGCCTGCGTGTCCCCTCACTGAGGAGCAGCACCAGCCCCCTCAAAACCACCGGTGGGCTGTCTGGGGACAGTCCCCACCCCCGACCCTCACTAGAGTCCCCCTTCCAGCCGTTGGAGGCCGCACATCTCCTTCAGTCCATCCGCTGAGACGACCCTCCCTTCCCCAGCCAGGCAGGCTCACGCTCACCCCCCTCCCTCGCCAGGTCCCCCGGCCTCCCACCAGGGGCCTGGGAGCCCACCTGTGCCGAGGCCAGTGCCAGCCTGGCCCGCCCCCGTGAGCTCCTTGAGAACAAGGATGCCTCTGATGCCCTTAAATGACCCAGCACCCGCCCCGGCACACGGGGCTTTGGCTCCGTAGAGACATCAGAGGGCGCGGCGGAGGCCTGAGGTCCCGGCCCAGGGCCCAGGCCGAGGCTCCCCAGCTCACGTTCCTTGCTGTTTGCCTGAACAGGACGGAGAGTGCAAATTCCAGCCCAGCAAAGCCATCGCCTTCGTGAAGGACGTGGCCAACATCACACTGGTGAGCACCGGGTCCTCCTCTGCGGCGGGGACTGTGTTCTCACGCGCGGGCGGCCCCCACTGCCGGCCGGGGCGCAGCGGGCAGCCTCTCCTCCCCTCGCGCTTCGACCAGAAGGTGTTGATTATTGTCGTGCCTGGTCACCGCGGCGGCAGAGGGTGGGAGGGACAGGGCACGGGATTAGCATGGGGCACGTGGGCTCCGACCTAGGTCTGTGCAGGGCTCCAGCCTCCGCTCTGTGTCCTCCCTATGAGATGCAGGCAGCGACCCTGTCCTCCAGCAGGAGGGTGTGCGTGCATGATGGCATCAGCGTGTGTGTGAGAAACAATGCAGATTCGCCGAGAATGGATGTGCATCAGTCAGGATAAGCCGGGTTATGCTGCCGTGACAAACAGCCCCAGAATATGAAGGGCGCGCGGCTGCTCACTCCAAGATGCAGGCAGGGGGAGAGGTGGTCGATTTTGCTGGCTTTGTGAGGGCAGGGGTCCCATGGGCAGGGGAGGGGGAGTCGCGGGGGGGGACTGTCGGGGGACCGAAGTGACCACACAAGCCAGCCCACCTGCACCGTGGCCCCCACCCCAAGGGTTTCCCCAGAAGAGAGAGGGCCAGCAGACCACCCAGCCAAGGGGAGGGAGGTCACAGGGAGACCCACTAGCCGAATAAAAAAGCGGGAGGAAGCTGGCCATTCAGGCAAAACCCCCACCATCTGCTCTGTGGCTCCTTGGTCCCAGCACAGCCTTCTCCCCCTGCACGTGGACCCACACTGCCCCGAGCCTGCATCCCCACCCTGGGACAGAGGGGCACATTCTGGAAGGGGGCAGGGCGGTGACAGAGACCGTGTGTCCACAGAACGACGAGGAGGCGATGGTGGAGGCCGTGGCCCTGTACAACCCCGTGAGCTTCGCCTTCGAGGTCACTGGCGACTTCATGATGTACAGAAAGGGCATCTACTCCAGGTGAGCGGGGCCCGGGCGGGCACCCCGACTTCCGGCCAGACCGTCGCTCTGCGGCGCCTCGGGCTTGGCGTTTCACAGGCCCCACGTGGGCCCTGCAGCTCCAGGGCCGGGAGCCGGGAGTCCGGTGTCCGGTGGGGAGGGGAGGGGGGGAAGGGCAGACCCGGGCGCACGGGGACAGTGCTTGCTCTCCGTCAGCGGGAGAGCTGCCTGCGGCCGCCGAGAAAACCCACATTCGGGGAGGGGGGGAAGCTGTGAAAGGGAGGAGAAAGCAACCGCTCTGGGGACCCTGGGCTGGGGGACCCCGGTGATCTGGCCCCTTCTCTCTCTGAGCTCATCTGCCGTGCAGTCCCCATTCAGACCCTGTGCCCCCCCCCCCCCGTTCAACCCCACGCCCCCCCATTCGCCCCCAGGCCCCACCCCAGCCTGAGGGTTCAGTTTCAGGCGTGCCCTTCTCGGGCTCCTCGGCCCTCGGTCGCTGTCTGGTAGGGGCCTTCACCAGTCCCCCCGTGCCAAGCAGGCCTCCCTGGGACAGCAGAGCTGCGGGCCTGGTGTGCCGCCCCCTGCCCTAGCCTGTCCCAGCCCAGGAACCCGGTCAGGCTTCAGCCCAGTTAGCACGTCACCACTGCGCTTGGAGTTTCTTGGGATTTCCCTGTGGAAACTAGTTCACCATTGCCACGGAAAACCTGTGGTTTGCCCCAAGTAGTCTTTTTTTTTTTTCATTTATTTTTGACACAAAGAGAGACAGCATGAGTGGGGGAGGGGCAGAGAGAGGCGGAGACAATCCAGAGCAGGCTCCAGGCTCAGGGCTGTCAGCACAGAGCCCGATGCGGGGCTGGAACCCATGAACTGTGAGATCATGACCTGAGCCACAGTTGGATGCTCAACCGACTGAGCCACCCAGGTGCCCCCAAGTCGTCTTAAAAATAAGTACAGTGACGGGAAAGCAACGCCCCAGACGCTGCAGCGTGTGAAGGTGCGGCTGGAAGGAGCTCGCTCCTTGCTGTGAATTGGGCGTCGGAAAGCGTCCGGGCTTGGAGCTGGGCCACCACGGCTCACGCGCTCCCTTGCGAGACAGAACCGAAGGGACAGGAGGGCACACGTGTCTCTCGCCCTGACAGCGCCCACCTCACGTGGCTCCGGTGCCCGCGCTGGGCGGCACCGCTTTGAAGCCTCCAAGGACCTCCACGCGGCGGGGCCATCGGATGCTTTCAGCCTTTGTGTTCAAACCTTTTTTGTCTTCGTTTCCAGCACTTCCTGTCATAAAACTCCAGATAAAGTAAACCACGCAGTACTGGCTGTTGGGTATGGAGAAAAAAATGGGGTTCCCTACTGGATCGTGAAGAACTCTTGGGGTCCCCAGTGGGGGATGAAAGGGTAAGTGACTTCCAGGTCCCGTGTCCCGGAGGGCGTGATTGTTCAGGTCTGGGGGCCCTGGAGGGGTCCCCTCCCCCTGAAGGATGTGGCTTCTGAGCAGGCTCCCGGGGAGGGGCTCGAGCCTGTAACCCCCGCACCCCGGAGACGCCCGTTGCACCTCCCTCCTGCTCTGGGCCCCGATCTGAACAGTTCTGTGTCGGCAGTGGAGCCGTTGTCTCTAGATCCGTGGCCAGAACCAGAGCCGGCTCGGAGCCCCGCTGGGGCAGCGGGTTACCGTGGCTACAAGCTCATCCCTGCCGTTACCAGCCCCTCCTAGATGCCAGGGGACCGGGTGCCCTGTCCTAGGACCATACAGAACTGCGTGAGGGTCTAGGTCAGGGCTGAGACGGAGCCCCGGGAGGTTCTAGGGAGGGGGGGATGTGGATTCAGTGCGGCAGCCGGGGAGCGAGAAGAGTTCTTTGCAGAGTCGGCTCAGAGCTTTCCTGGCCACAAAGTAAGCCCAGCGCTCATGTTTTATGAGTCAGTTCAGACATCCTCACCCCTGGAGCCAGACCTCAGTGAGCGGCAAAACCTTCCAGAAAGGTCTGTGGTGAGGAAGCCCCAGCCAGGCCCCTGCCGCCCTGTCTGCCCAGGTACTTCCTCATCGAGCGTGGGAAGAACATGTGCGGGCTGGCGGCCTGCGCCTCCTACCCCATCCCGCTGGTGTGAGCCCGACGGACGGACGGACGGACGGCGGAGGGAGTCCAGCCCCCCCGCCCCCCCCCCCCCCCCCCCCCCGCAGAACCGAGGAGGAAGAGTTTGAGCAGCGAGCCCACCCGTCCTGACGCGAACGTGGCCGCCAGCCCCGTGCCTGGAATGGACTCAGACCCACGCGGCCGAGAACATTCCGTACTTCCCACGGGGCCTCTGCGGGCGCGCGGAGCGCCCGTGCCTGTCTCCCCTGTGGTCCTTAATAAACGTTTGGCGAGGCCTCCCCAGGCCAGGCCTGTGCTGTGTGCTGGGGCCACGCACGACACGGCCCTGGCTGGCCGTCCTCCAGGCTCACGTCCCCCCGGAGGGCAGGCAGGGCGGGGAGGTGTGGAGGGGGGACGGAACGTGCCGGGCTTGCCCGTCAGGACTCGGACCCCGCCCCCACCCCCGCATCAGCCTGGGAGCCTGTCCAGGTCTGTCTGGGTGGCCTCCTCCCAGGACTGCCCCCCCCCAACATACCTGGCGCTCCTGCCGACCCCACACCACCCCTTCCCTGTTGAGAGCTCGTGGTCTCCACTCAGACGGCGGCCATGGACTTGGTGCTGTGACCACGGCCGTGGGGGGCAGGGTCCCCGGGACGAGCTGGGGCTCTGCGCTCCGTCCTGCAGTTCACGCTCCCTTGCAGTGAAGGCTTCATGTCTTTCCTGGGGAGCTAAGGGCTTGAGGATATTTGGGGGGAAAGGGGGGGTTTTGACAAGGCTGATTTAAAAAATGCCCATATAGGGGCGCCTGGGTGGCTCAGTCTGCTAAGCATCCAACTTCCGCTCAGGTCATGATCCCACAGGTCATGGGTTCAAGCCCCACATAGGGCTGTGTGCTGACAGCTCAGAGCCTGGAGCCTGCTTTTGATTCTGTCTCCCTCTCTCTCTGCCCCTCCCCCACTCACACTCTCAAAAATAAACATTAAAAAAATTTTTTAAGAATTAAAAAAATACCAGTATGGTTTTAAAATATTAGAAAATTCTAGTAACATGAGATACTATAGTAAGTCAAAAAGAAAATGACAGTAATTGGATGAAACTCATTGCCTGTTCTAGGTTACCAAAAAACTAACATGAAACAGAAGTATATTTCCTTAATACGACAGATTCCTAGACCCACGGTCAGGGGCACAAGAGGAACTCCATTTAAGGAGGACACGCGACAGGTGCCTGGGTGGCTCAGTCAGTAAAGGAGGCACGTGACAAATAGGCCCAAGAGCAGGACTGGTGTAAACATCAATTTGGAAGGGACGGCCACTACAGCAAAGGAACAAACAAAATTAGCGTCTGCAGACAGGATGACAGTGTGGCTAAAGCATCCGAGAGAGTCCACGTAAAAACAACTAGTAAACAGTCCGGAGAGCGGCTGGTGACAGACACAGACACAAAGAATCAAAACCCAGAGGAAAAGTCGTTCGTGCTGAGGCAACAGAACCAGAAGCCAGGAGAAACCATCAAAAACGTCACAGAGGGGCGCCTGGGTGGCTAGTTGGTTAAGCCTCCAACTTCGGCTCAGGTCAGATCTCACGTTGGTGGGTTCAAGCCCCGCGTCAGGCTCTGTGCTGGCAGCTGGCTCGGAGCCTGGAGCCTTCTTCCAGTTCTGTGTCTCCTTCTCTCTCTGCCCCTCCCCCTCTATGCTCTGTCCCTCTCTGTATCAAAAATAAATAAAACACTAAAAAAAATTAAAAAAAAAAAAAAAAAACCGTCACAGAAACAGGGCGCCCGGGGGCTCAGTCCGTTAAGCGTCGGACTTCAGCTCAGGTCACGATCTTGCTGTTCGTGGGTTCGAGCCCCGAGTCGGGCTCTGTGCTGACAGCTTGGAGCCTGGAGCTGCTTCCGATTCTGTGTCTGCCTCTCTCTCCGCCCCTCCCCTGCTGTGTGCATGCGCGCGCGCTCTCTCTCTCAAAAGTAAACATAAAAAAAAAAGTAACAAGTTCTAGATACTAAGAAAATGACAGAATTATGAAAAGCAAAAACAAGGCTTGGGTAGACTGAGCAGTGACCACCTCCTCAATCAGCATAAGTAAGTGGACTCCTGCCCAAAATAAAAACACGATTTGGTACCTTTCCAACAAAAATTTCAATAAAGCTGCTTGATTCTATTTACCTGAAGGGACGCGGCCAGCAGCGGTAAGAGGTTATAAATAAGCGACGGGAATGTCGTCAAAGCCGGAAGGTGTGGACCAGCCAGGAGCTTAGCTCCATCACCCAGAGTCTCCAGAAGGAAAACTGCGTAAGGAGCAGGCGGACACAATGTTTACTACTCGATACAAGGTCCTAGGAGACTGGACACCTATTTGGAAAAACAATTTAACCCAAATCTTCACCCAGCACATACTTTGTCAATAAACTATTTTTTTTAATGTTTGCTGATTTTTGAGAGAGAGTACAGGCAGGGGAGGGGCGGGGAGAATCCCAGCAGGCTCCCTGCCGTGGTGCAGAGCCCGAGGCGGGGCTCAAACTCACAAACTGGGGGCCTCCCTCCCTTCTCTTCACAACGGCACCCGGGAGCCTGACGTGGTTATGACCCCATTTTCGGAGAAAACCGAGAAGCAGCCTGGCTTAGCAACACGCCCCAGATGACAAACCAGTGGGCGGCGGACCCCGGGGGGGATGCCAGCTCCCGGGCCCCGCCCCCCGCCTCTGCAGAGGGTCCGGATCTCAGAAACCTCACAACCTGGGGAGCAACTGGGGGGGTGAGGGTGGAATGTGCTCCCGAGCCTGGGGTGGCAGAGGGCCCCGCTGGGACCCGGCTCCTCCGGAGCTGCCCACCGCGTCCCTCCCTGGCTGGGTCCCTGGAGGCCACGGCGTGGCCGGAGGGGAAGGGAACGTTGGCGGGGCCCCGGCCTCCTCCCCCCAGTCCCTGGTGTGGGTCACAGGAAGTAAGTTCTCACGTGGAGACCCTCCCCTCGGGGAGGCCGGAGACACACCCCTGCCCCCCGCCCCCGCATTCTGTACCGCGGGGGGGGGGGGGGCTTGCTGTGTGCGGCTCCCCTCGGAGCGCCCCACCAGGTGAGGGTGGGCCAGGACCGACCGAGGCAGGGATGGCCATCGAGGTGACCCGGGTGGTCCTGAAGCACTCATGGGGGAAGGAAAGAGGTCCTGGCAGCTGATCCAAGTTCAAAATCTACGGGCTCCTGGGACAGTCCCCATGCAAGGAAGGACTGACTGCGGGCTGACACATGGTAGCCGAGGGGGAGTCATTTAGGGTGCGTTGGGAGGACAGGGGTGACCCTGTGCGGGTGTCCCCAGAGTGGGCCTGGCCCTGGGCTCGGCGGAGACATGTGGTCCCACAACCTGTCAGCGCACACGTCTGACTTTGGGGGCCCCCAGTCAGGGCTTGGAGGGAGGACCGACCTCTGGAATTCTCGGATGGCCGGGGAGGGGGGTCACGGGAGACCCGGGAGAGCAGGCCCCACGCTGCTGACGCGGGCCAGCCTCCCCGGGGGCGTCGCGGCCTGTCCGGCTCCTGCCCTCCCGCCCCCGTGCCGCCGCTCAGGGCTGACCCGCTCTCCTGAAACCGGCCACGCCCCGCTCACTTCTTCTTCCTCATTCTCAATTCCTTTTTTTTTTTAAGATTTTTTCATTTTTTTAAGTGATGTCTACCCTCAACGTGGGCCTTAGCCTCCCAACCCCGAGGCTGAGTCGATGCCCCACTGACCGAGCCGTCCAGGTGCCCTCGGTTCCCGCTTCCCTAACTCTGCCGGCGGCCTCGGTGTCACCATGCAGCCACCCCGCCCACACCGTCTGGGAGGTGCCAGGGCACAGGGACGCAGGTCCCTACACCACACACAACCTGGCGCACACCCACGGCTCCTGTCCGTGTTTGCACGCTCCTTCCCCTGCCTGGCCCTGGTGGGACGTGAGCTGCCGTGTCCCTTGGAGAGTTCTAGAAGGGCCTGCACCATGGCTGACTAGAGCGGGTGCGAGGAAGAGTGAACAGACTTTCGGGCTCTCTCTCTCTCTCCCTACCTCTGTCTGCAGCTTGCTGCTCGCCCGCCCCCCTGCGTAGCGCCCCAGGACGCCCACATGGGTCACTGCCCCACGCAGGTGCCTGGGGCCTGTGGGCTGGACGCAGGACCTGCCCCCCAAAGGCTCTGCCAGCCCGAGGGGGGCGCCTCCTGCCGCACATGCGGGAAAGGGGCCTCCGGCCCAGGCCCCCCTTCTGGCTAAGTGCACCTGCGCCCCGCTCCCAACCGGCTGGCGGGAGGGAAGGACGGAACCTTCCAGAGCTGTTGTCCCTCATCACGTTACTCCCGTGGGCAGCCCGCGATGACCGGCCCCACGTGAGCGCCACCTGCAGTCCTCACTCCTCAGACGGGGAGACTGAGGCTCACGGGGTGAGGCCGCGGCCCCGAAAGGCCCGAGCCCAGCTCTCTGGGCCTCCCGGCCACCCGGCCCAGGGCGCGCCCCTACACCCCTTCCCGAGGCCCCGAGCCACAGGGGAACCACGGCGGGGCCCCCTGGGCCTGGGAGGCTCATTCCAGCACAGGGCGCACGACCTTGGCTGACGAGGCCTGGACCCGGGTCACCCTGACAGCACTGCCTCCACCCCCACACCCCCAGACCTGCACATAGCCCGCCCCTCACGCTCCCCCAAACTGACGCCCAACCCCACGCCCCGCCTCCATTCCAACCAAGCTGACGCGTGTCACTGCCCGTCACCCCCACCCCTCCGTCTCCAGCACACTGACACCTGCCTCCCCACGCCCCTCCCCATGCGCCCCACCAACCACCGCCCCTCCTCCACCCCGGCAGCCTCATCCGGCTGCCCTCCGCCCAGTCCTCACCCAGCAGGAGGGAGAAACCCGCTCGGGGTGCGCGCCTCCCGGCCTCACTACGTCCGTCGGGTCCTCCCCAGCGCCTGGAATGGACAGAACATGAGGTCCCGCGCTCCCCCCTGACCCGGAGCCTGCGTGCGGGCTGTGCGCCCCTTCTCGCTGGAGCACCACCCTCTCGGGGAACCTCCTCAAGGAGCACAGATCCCAGGGTTGTGGCCCCACCGTCACACGAGGGAGGGGATGCCCTGAGGGCGTGCCCATCCCTCCCACCTACCTCTGGTCCTTAGAGGGGGCCGCCCTGGGTCGGTGTCCACAGCCCCTACCTAACGCTGGCCAGCAGCAGCCCGCAGCAGATTCTGAAATAAACGAGCGCCGAACAGGCGAGCCCATTTCTCAGACTGGCCCGGGGGCCTGGACCCAGCAGGCTCGTGGTCGGCAGGCCTGAGGGCTGCTTTGCCCTCCCCCTGCCGCCCGTCCTCGGAGCCCACGGTTCCGATTCGGACGGAAAGGTCGCGGCCATGGACGCGCCTCGAAGCACGGAGAGTCCGGCGCCTGCTCAGAGACGAGGGGAAGCCAGCGGGCACCCGCTGCCGCCTCCCGCCGCAGGGACGCTCACCGTGATCCGTCCTGGATGAGGCCCCCCAGGCCTGCGGGACCCGGGGGCAAACGCTGGCCATGTGCTCGCCCCTGGCCCTCCGTGCGTCCGGGGTCCACCGCGCCCAGGCCGGGGCAGGCTGCGAGCGGGCGGTGTGGGCCGCGGGGACAGGAGAGACCCAGGTTTCTGAGCCCGCAGGCCACATGCTGGCATGACGGCGGGGAAGGCAAAGCCAGTTCCGGCATCCAGCACGGCAGACTGGTGTCCCCCGGACGGTGGAAGGGACGCACGGCAGCCCCCAGGTGGCTGGCCGACAGCCGGGGACGTGGTCTCGGCAAGGCAGTGGACTCGAGTGGCCGGGGCTGGGGTGCTGTCCCCGCGCACCGTCCCCGCACGGCGTGGCGGAGTCGTCCGTGAGTGCGCCCCTGCTCACAGCCCTGCATTCCGGCTGGGAAGGCTCGAGGGCCGGGGGCCGGCCTTCGCTGGGACCCCGGCTCGGGCTCCGCGGCTCCCCCTGTGGCCCGGATGGCAGGTGGGGGGCCTCGCCGTCTGTCCCGGAACTCGCCCCAGGCCTGTACCAGTCTCCCTCGTTGTGGAAAACGCTGCTCAGCATTTGGAAAACTCGCCAAACTCAGCGAACCCACACCTTCCCGACGACCAGAGCCCACTGTTAAGTAAAAACGACGCACGAGCACAGTTCCCGTTCAGACTAAAGGGTTTGAAAACAGAAAATACCAAGAAACAAAGACTAAAGGATTTTAATGTAGTAAAAGTAAAAAAAAAATCCTATAGTTTCCTATTCCACTGTGAAATTAACCTTTGGGAGATACCACTGCTTTTTCAGGCCTAGAATACCCAGCCCTGAAGCCCGTACGGAAGCACAAAAGCCCTCAAAACGGCCCAGGAAGAACGCGCCTGGAGGCCCCACCCGCCCGGACCCCGAGGCGCACCGAGCTGCGTGACCACGACCGCCCGGCTCTGGCACAAAGAGACACGTGGACCAACAACGGAACAGAGCCAGCCCAGAAACAGCCCAATTCACACGGCCCAGGCGTCCGTGACCGCAGCCAGGACTCTCCGAGGGGGCAAAGGCGGCTCCTCAGTAATGGCGTTGGGGGAACCGCACAGCCACATGCTAACAAGCGACACAAAAACAGATTCAAAATGGGTGAGAGCCCTACACGTGGGACCCGAAACCCTGAACACCCTAACAGAACACCGGCAGCCATCTCCTGGCCACCGGCCTCAGCAGCGGCTTTCCAGGTGCGGCTCCGCAGGCGAGCGAAGAGCAGCAGCAGGAGCCACCGGCACTGCGCCCAAATGAAACGCTGCCGCGCGGGGCGGGGAGCCAGCAACACAGCCCGAAGGCGGCGACAGCATACTCACAAGTGACTCACCAGGAGTTAATACCCAGAATACACCTGGAACCTGTACGATTCGACACCAAAATCACAACGTTTAAAAAACGGGCAGAAGACACGAACGGACATTTCTCCAAAGACGACACCCAGATGCCAACACGCGGGAAGAGACACTCGACGTCACTCCCATCGGGGACGTGCAAATCGAAACCACAACGGATGCCGCCTCACACCTGGCAGAAGGGCTGGCGTCAACCGCACAGGAGACCAGCGTCGGCGAGGCTGTGGAGGAGGGGGAGCCCCGGGCACGGTGGGTGCAGCCGCCTGGAGAGCAGCGCGCAGGGGCCTCAGAAAGTTACCAATGAGGGGCGCCTCGGTGGCCCACCCAGTTGAGCTTCTGACTCTTGGTTTCAGCTCAGGTTACGATCTCACAGTTTGTGGGTTCGAGTCCCGCATCAGGCTCCAGCCCTAATGGTGTGGAGCCCGCTTGGGATTCTTTCTCTCCTTTACTCTCTGCCCCTCCTTCACTTGCACGAGCCCTCTCTCTCAAAATAAATAAACTTTAAAAAATAATTAAAAATAGAAATAGTATGTCATCCAGTAAATTCCACTACTGGGTATTTACCCAAATAAAATGAAGACACGGATCAGAAAAGACGCGCACCCTCGCGCTCACTGCGGCATTAACAAGGCAGAGGATGCAGGGCGACAGCGTCCAGATGGGGTGTGTGTGCGTATATGCACACACGTCGCGTGCTGCACTACAAATCCACTCAGGTGAATCTAAAACACACAGCAAGTGAGCAAACAATCTTAAAGACAGAGGAGGGGTGTGGGCGGCCGAAGCGCGGGGAGGCGATGAGGGGGCACAAACTTCCAGTTACAGACAAAGGAGCGGGGAGGGGGGGGACGGAAAACCCCGCCCCCCGCGCGGCCAGGCAGGTGTGGGAAGGGGGGGCGGCGGCGCCTGGCCGTGGGGAGCTGCAGCCACGCCGGCCGACCACCGAGCCGCAGGCCGTGCGTCAGCTGTACTTTCATAGTAAAATATAGTGAGAAACTCAAACGGCTGATTAAAACCCTCTCAGAGAGGACCCCCAGTTCTGACACAACTGTTAACACGCCCCCTCCTCTGGGCGCGAGCAGAGCCCGCCCAGAGCGATGCACGAACCATGCAGGCCCCAGACTGAAGGCAGCGCGTCCGGGACCCTTTTCCTCCCCACGTTCCCTTCGGAGAATCATTATTTTAGTGAGAAACACGGCAACGGTGTTTTCTCGTGAGCACGTGTTCAAGTTCTCGATTTAATCTCTGAGACGGTAAACGTCGGCACATACAGCCCGCGTCACAAGCCTTGCGGAACCCTGCACGAGAACCCGAGGGGCACCTGCATCTCCGGGTTGCTGGCAACCGTGTGAGCGCAGGTGCGCAGACGCGGCCGAGGTCCCCGGCAGAGGCCGCGGGCAGCGCCCCCTGCACTGGGCGCCTCCGCGGGCCTTCACCTTGACGGCGACATTCCAACCCGACCCACGCCACCGCGCCCCCAGACGCATCGCCAGGGTGGCCGGCTCGGGAAACCTCCCCGACTCGTGACCCCAGCGGAGCCCAGCGAGGCCCCTGAAGCCCCGGGAAATGTCACTCCCACCACGGCGAGCTCGGCCCCTAAGGCGGGAGACACACAAGCTGCCTCCTTCCCGGAGCACCACCGGGCGGGTCAGCCGCGGCCCGTGTGACGGCGGAGTCCGGTCTGCTCCTTCGACCAGGTCACTAACTAACTGAGGGCTGAACACACCCCCTTACGATTTACTCTCCCTTTCATTTAAAGAACCCGTCTTCCGGCTGGACTGTCCCCGACCACGGGAGGACCTGCTAACGCCCCCGTTCCCGTCTCCGTCACTGGCCTCCGCTGCCCCGACTTCCCGTACTAAGTACACGGGAATTTTCACTCCTGTTCGGGTTGCTGGCAAATCTTCTGACATATTTTTCTGGATTTGTCTGAAAGGCTTTTTTTTTACTGTTTCTTTTTGAGAGCAGGGGGAGGGGCAGGCAGAGAGAGGGAGACAGGATCTGAAGCAGCCTCTGTGCGGGGCCCGACGTGGGGCTCAGCCACAAACCGTGAGCGCGTGACCGGCGCGCAGGTCTGATGCTCAACCGCCTGAGCCCCGGGCGCCCCGATCTGGAAGTCATTTCTGGAAGGATTTTTCCTGGGCTGAGGCGTTCCGCCATCACTCCATTGTCTCCAGACTTCCGTTGTTGGCACTGATCAGCTCTGACCTGGAGGCTACGTCGTCTTAGGGTTTTTTACTTTCACGTAGGCTCCACACCCATCCTGCGGCTTGAACTCACCACGCCGAGATCGAGCCCCGGGCCCCTCCGGTGGAGCCGGCCACGTGCCCTCGCCATCTTTCAATGGGTTGTGCTTTTGCCACGCCTCAAGTTCACAGGGCCTCGCCGACCTTCAGACGGTATTCCTCCAGCAGGTCTGCTCACGGCAGCCTGGCTCTCAGATCACACACTGTCTTCCAGTCCGCTTCCTGTCACCTGTGTCTTCACCCCGGCTTCCCAGCGCCCGCAGGCCTGCTGTCCTCGGGGTGTGGCCTCTCGAGCCGTTGCCACCTGTGGGCCCAGGGCCCCCAAGCAGAGGCGGTTTCCGAGACCCCCAGTGGGAGGCCGTCTTAGTCACCCACCATGCGGCCGCTTTCTACAGGGTTCTGGAAGGTCCACGTGTTCCTTCTCGTTCTGTTAACGGTATTTCGTACGCGGTTTCTCTACGTGGACTAGATCGGGGCAAACTCGGGACACTCGGGTTCTTGTCTCTCCTCTTGCGCTCGCCTGACTTTGAGTTCTGTTTCACCCTGCGTCCCCAGGGGGCTGTGGCGGCCGCGGGCAGAGCAGGTTCAGACCGGCACCCGCACGGGGAGCGTGCGGCCTGCAGGACGCCTTCTCCACGCGCTGCCGCCCCAGCCGCGATGTCACGGCAAGGTCAGACGGACTCCCAGCGTGGCTGGTGCAGAGCACGCTGACTGCAGTGTGGCCCGCACAGCCGGGCCCTTACCCGACCTGCCTGCGCTCCGGACACCCGGTCCTTCCAAGGGAGGCAGCAGGAGACGGAAGCCAGCGGGGCAGGGCCCGGCGGCGGGTTCAGGCTAGGACGCCACCGGAAAGCCCGCTCCGAGGCAGAGCGCAGAGCCCGGGGGAAGGGCAGGGACAGCGATGGGGGGAGTATGCGGTAACCGACGCCCCGGCCCGGCTGGGGGTGCTGGGCAAGTCCCCTCACCCGCGGAACCTTCACCTCCTGTGTGTAACAGACACCGAGAACGGGGCAGCTGTTAGGACAAACGCCCGGGGGACAGGCAGCGGCTGGCGGGCTGCACAGAAACCAGGCTCCATGAGGGCAAACACGGGGCGGGGGAAGGAGAAGCAAAGTTCCTCCATTTTGAGGAAACAATCGCAAAACCTGGGCAGTATCTCAGTTAGAGGACAAATACAAGTCAAAGCGCGAACCCGAGAACAAGGTGCCGGCACAATGCCACACTCGGCGCTGGGGACGCGGTCACAGAGACGACACAACCCGGGGGCCGGTACCCGACCAGAGCCCATGGCTCCATGGACCGTCTTTCACACACACACACACACACACACACACGTCTATCAAATCTGAAGACGGGTTAACACAAGACACAGAACCTGCCGTTTCACCAATGATTTGGAAACGGTCGCCTTTAAGAAGTGACGTGGTGGGGGGCGCCCGGGTGGCTCAGTCGGTTAAGCATCGACTTTGGCTCGGGTCATGGTCTCAGTTTGAGAGTTAAGCCCTGGGTCAGGCTCAGCGCTGGGAGCTCGGAGCCTGGACCTGCTTTGGATTCTGTTTCCCTCTCTCTGCCCCTCCCCCACTCTCTCAAAAGTAAACATTTAAAAAAAATTAAGAAGTGACGTGCTGCTTACAGAGTCCCGAACATGCAAGTCACCTGCGGCAGGAAGGAGGGAGAGGAAGCAGAAGTGACAAAGCCTCTTCCTGTCCTTCCGGTCGGTTCGGTTCCTAGTTGGAGGAAACACTTAGGACTAAGGATTCTGGACCGAAGACCGAGGGAAGCGGGTGCAGAAGTCTCCGCCACGGCGGGGACGCAGACATCTGGAAACCAAGACCCAGGTTTAAAAATCCATATTAGAAAATGTTTTCAGGGGCCCCTGGGTGGCTCAGTCAGTTGAGCCTCTGACTTCAGCTCAGGTCAGATCTCACGTTTGTGGGTTTGAGCCCCGCGTCGGGCTCTGTGCTGACAGCTCAGAGCCTGGAGCTGCTTCCGGTTCTGTGTCTCCTTCTCTCTCTGCCCCTCCCCCTCTCATGCTCTGTCTCTCTCTGTTTCAAAAATAAATAAAACATTTAAAAAAAAAAAAAAACGTTTTCAAGAAGTTTGTATAACCACGTACGACGACGGATGTTAACTAGACGTAACTGTGACCATCACTTCGCCGTACGTACAAACACAGAATCACCGTGTTGTACACACGACCTAACATGTCAATTTAAAAAGGCTTTAATAATTGTGTCTTGTGGGGAGCAACGAGGTCAGCTCGGCCTCATCTTGACTGGATTTTACTCTGGCCCCTCGGACGACTGCACGTCGTGTTCTGAAACCACGGTAAGAACACCAGGAAACGGGGGCGCCTGGGTGATTCAGTCAGTCTGACTCCTGGTCTCGGGTCATGATCTCAGTGTGGGGACTTCAAGCCCCACACTGGGCTCCATGCTGGGCGCGAGGCCTACTTAAAAAAAAAAATTCACTAGTAAGAAAACATCCTCAAAATTAACAGTTAATGTCCAGGGAAGATTACGGCCTTTGGTATCATCAGGGAGACCTAGCAATGCTGTAGTCTGTGTGTGTGTGTGTGTGTGTGAGAGAGTGAAGTTTCTTTGGAGAGAGAGAGAGAGCACAAGCAGGGGCGGGGCAGAGACGGGGGGAGAGAGAACGAATCCCACGGTGGAACCCGGAGCCTGCTGTGCGGCTCAAACTCACAAACGGGGAGATCACAATCCAAGCTTAACCCACGGAGCCCCCCAGGCACCCGTCCATGTGCTCCTCTTACGCTCCACCGACACGGGCGGGGCAAGTCAGCGAGGAAATTCCGGATTCGAGGCGCCGCAGCCGAACAGCGAGCCTCACCGCTCCGAGGTAGCAGGAAAGGCAGAAAACCAGCCCCGCGGTCTCTAGCTTCTCAGCCAGAGCTCAGAGCCGAGCGCCGAGGCTCCGGGGCCGCCGCAGCCGCCTCCTGCCGTGAGAGGCCGAACAAGAAACCCGAACGCCGCCCTGAACCGGCGCCGCAGGCCGCGGGAAGGCGCGCACAGCGCACAGCGGGCCCGTCACGCATCCACACCAGCACAGTGCTCTTTGAAATTTAAAGAAAAAATTTATTGAAGATCTGAAAAACAATTCCTAAAAGATTGACTTTTCCAGAAAACTGTAGCTACACAATGCATTGCGTCTATCATGTTAACACGTGCATTAGACACAAATACAAAACCATGGGACAAGCCACCGTTCTTCCACAACCGGAGCAAAGGGACGAGGCCTACGGAACAGCACGGACGGCCTGCGGGGGGGGCTCTTTACTTGAAGCACCGTAAAAAAAGGAGCACAAACGGATGAGCGCGTTCAGGTATATACACGGCATCGAACCTTTGGCACTAGGGATCAGAGCGGTTTGTCACAGAGCATTAACACGTATTATAAAAGTGCGTAGTGTCAAAGGAGTAGGACCACCAGCGTTCAGAAGCAGCTTTGTCGACTAGGCAATACAACGCTCTACAGCACGTCTCTCGTTGTCCATCACTGAACACACTGGTAGCGACTTTGAAATGAAGGAAAAAAGAAAAGAAAAAAGGAGCTATAACCCCTTTTATTTTCTCTGTTTAAGTTCAAACAGAAAACAAACATCAATTCTGTTATACACTAACATTTGCCAAGTACGTCATTTGTACAAGAGGAGGACTAAACAAAACGTGTTTACAGAAACCCAGAGCGCGTCGGCGCGGCGCCTCACACGGCCTTCCGATGGTACTCAGGCGGGGCGACTTCGTAATCGCTGGCACTAAACAAGGTTGCAGAATTCTTTGCCAGATATCTAAAAATAAAAACATGATTCATTATGAAGACGAAGGAATCGCAGACCTCGATCCAAATCAAGGCACAGAAGCTGCACAAAACAATTTCTCTTAAAACATACTAAAAGGCAACCTCAGAGTAAGACCACAGAACTACAACTCAGGTAGTCAAGTCCTAGGACTTTCACTTCACGAAGAAACCAAGGCCTAGGAAGGACTCTACTGCTCACTGGCAGGACAGACTCCAGATTCGCAGGCATGCGCTGTGGCTTCAGAATTATAAAACACGTGGTATGATTTTAAGAAAACTCAAATACGGAAATACAGGACCTTTCCTCCCAAAACTATGCCCAAGAAATCATCCCGTTTGGCATGATCCACACTTTCCCAGATCTCTCCCAGAGACTAAGGATGTTTCTCTATAAATGAGGACAATCGTCCCACACACACCTTTACAGCAGCTCGATCTCAAGTCGGCACAACACGGGAGCTTCCCTATCAGCGTATTTGACCTGCTCGCCTTCAACAGAGCTTGGCCGTTTGGAATCCTTCATCACTTACACACACGTCTCAGGGGCGCCTGGGGGGGGTTCAGCCGGCCAAGCATCTGACTCTTGACTCAGCTCAGGTCATGATCTCACGGTTCCTGGCTTCCGCCCCTTCATCAGGCTCTGCGCTGACCGTGCGGGGCCTGCTTGCATTCTCTCTCTCCCTCTCTTGCTCACGTGCTAGCTCTCAAAATAAGCAGACACTTAAATTCTGTTATAGATGTTTATCTTAAGTCCCCACATATTTGGAAATCTTCCTGCACCTCAACGTTCCTACTTGAACCGCCGGCAGGCACTGTGGAAACACCGTCTAAGAGGCGCAGAGTCCAGGACGCCCCCGCCCCCACGTCTTCAGCGCATGTAACCGCAGCCACGGAGACACAGCTACTTTGACTGTCGGAACGCTGATCGGACTTTGGCAGCCCACCGGCCTGCCCTTTCTGCGCAACCCCGATGTCCTACTTCTCACTGGCTTGTTCGCCTTTATTAAAAATTCTTTGTTACTACTCTATCACAGAATTTTCACTGTTTACGTAGTCAAAGGATTTCCCATATTGAGTTTAGTATTTCTTTTGCTAAAAGTTTATTTCTTTCGAGACAGAGAGCAACAGAAGGCATGGGTACACAAGCTGGGAAGGGGGAGAGAGAGAATCCCAAGCAGATTCCAGTCAGCGAGAGCCCAATGACGCAGGGCTCGAACTCATGACCCTGAGATCATGACCTGAGCTGAGATTAAGCGTCAGACACTTAACCAACTGAGCCAGCCAAGCCCTGATTTTACTATTTAGACTTTTCTCACTACAAAATAACAAAAATATTACCACTTTTCTTTCATTAGCTGAATAGTTTCAATTTTAGTTTCAACTTCTAATTCACCTAGAATTCTGGTATGTGACAGTCAGTGTGGATCTGATGGGTTTCCTTCCAGAAGACTAGCCAGCAGGTCCTGTCTGTCCCCAGGGGCTCCCAGGTGCCACTCCGCCACTCGGGGTATTGGCTGTCGGCACCTGTGCCCCATTAACCTCTCTACCCACTGCTGCACCGCTCCCCCTGCTCACGCCGGCCCCCCACGCCTCCTGTCCACAGCGTCGAGGCGCCAGAACAGCTCCCAGCGCGCTGTGCTGAGCCGTGTTGCCCATTTCAGGCCTATGGTTACACTTACTTCAGGAAATCATGAAGATAATTCAGCAACAACGCGAGACTCTTCTCATCCAGAGGCGTGTAGGCCAACATGGCGCCGATGCGTACTGCAGAGACAAGACAAGGGGCCAAAGTCACGTCCGAGGCAGCAGCACGGACGGGCGTTGGTTTTACTACGGGACCAAATGCAATCGTCACGGATTCCTTTAAAATACATCATCTCAGAGACTCTAACTTTTAAACAGATTCTGAGGTTTCATATTTTCTATTAAAAGCCCACACTGAATCTTCACAAGTTTTAGACCGTTATTTCCTGTAACCCCTTCATATCCGTCAGGACGGGCAACACCGCGAAAGCCCGGAGGGACGGAGGCCCGTCACGAGGCACGTTACCGAAGAGCCGCAGCAGGTGTGGCGCGCCGTACACCTGGGACATGGGCGCGTCCGGGTGGTCCGCCAGGATCTCCGCGTACTGCGGCCTCTCGAACTTGTAGAGCAGCTGAGTGCCCAGCATCACGTTGAAGTACTCCTTGATCCCGGCCACCACCTCGTTCACGGCGTACTCCCTACGGGCGGGGGCGTGCGCGTGTGAGCGGGGCACGGGCAGCCGAGGCACGGGGGCGCCCTCGACCCACGGAAGAGCGAGGGGCCGGGGCGGAGGGTTTAACTGATGACGATTTTTACCCAACAGATTACTTAAAACAAGAGATTTAAACAAAAACACAAGAAAAATTAAGGCCAAAAATAACCCAGGGGTCAGTAAACTACAGCCTTCAGGCCAAGAACGGCTCTTACATCTCACGCAGCTGTGTTTTAAACGGCTGTGTTACTCACTCAACGCAGAGTAACTTCAATTTTACTAAAATATTTACTATCTGGCCCTTTAAGGAAACAGTTTGCCAACCAATGAAATTCTATTTTGCTAGTTTCTGATGGCATTTAGAAGAGGAGGACGTTTCAAAAGATTAAGATTTGGAAATAAGAATTCTTGAAAAAATAATGTCTTTATATATACTTATAAGATTTGTATATTCTTACTTATTATCTGTGTTTCCTCGAGATTTCTTGTAATTTGCATAATCCTCTAGAATGGAATCCACGTTCTTCTTGGCAGGAAGATAAAAGAGCTATGAAAAAAAATAACCCCTGAATACTAGAATTCCCTTTTATAAAGGAAAATTACAATGGAAAACCTTAGGGCAATAAAAGACCACCTGACGGTGTTACAAAGTAGGAAATGGCGCCCTCCAGCACCTAAAACACGGGTCACGTGGCTAAGGAAGTAAAAGTTTATTTTAATAATTTCAAGGAAGTACCCACTGTGACCAGCAGCTGCCGCACTGGACGGCACAGCTCCAGAGACCGACGTCTGGTAGGTGCACACTCACACTCACACTCACACACACACTCACTCCATAGGAACGCACCACGCAGAAATGTACCTCCAGGGCACTGCCATTGTTTACTGTGTGCACACCCCGTGCCACACCCTGTCTGACATGAAATCTCATGTCCTGCTCATATCGGTAGTGATGCAGGGACCCACTGAGACACAAAAAGGCTGAGTAACTTGTCCAAACTGTAAGCGGTGAGGCCAAGGTCTGAACACAGCAGTTCAGCTCCAGAACCAAATCCAGAACCAAATGGGTCCACACTTGTATACGATGGAGGTCTCTCGAGTCTCCTTACCCCGCTCCCAGCCATACTGTTCGTTAAGAACTTGCTCTCTGTCCTATCAAGTTCTCCACTTTGGATCTGAGGACCGCATGCTGGCAGGGCACACATGCACCTCACGAAGCCGCCATGTCCTTCACACTAGTAATGAGACGTCTCAGCTAGCGGCCGCAGGCCCTCCCGGAGTGCTGGGTGCTTCCTATGCTCAAGGAACAGCACCGCAGCGGGAGGTGTCCCGTGTTCAGTGACAGAACAGCAAACACACACCACTTTGATATGACGAGCTTTCGGGGTGTCCTATCCTCCCAAGCTCCAGAACTGAGTTATCATCACCTTTTCTCACTATAAACTCATGGACTGTTTTCAAGTCATGCCTTCTGATGATCACACTGTCCAGTCTCTGAATTAAAATAATATTCACCAATCACACTCCTTCGCTAGTCATGTGTGTACGTGTTCCTTAAAAACTCGCTCCCACGTCAGCAAGGGCGTATCCGATAGGACAGTCTGTACGGCTGCCCAGGTACCTGTTTCTGCCGGGTGATCAAGTCCCAGTCGTCAACAAGCCACGGTTTTAGTTCTTCAGGAATCTTCACTTTCACTTCGACTCTGTTCATAAATGTTTCCTCCTAAACAGAAAACGGGAGGCCTTAAAAATCTGGCTTTTCTTACTCAATAAGAGCCAGGGTTCTCTCAATCTTTGGAGGCACCACGTACTCATGTACAAACGTATACAGATATTTTTAATTTTAGAGACAGAGAGCACGTGTGCACAGAAGAAAGGGGCAGAGGGAGAAAGAGGCTCTGCACTGTCACCTTGGAGTCTAACCCGGAGCTTGATCCCACGACCCTGGGCCGCGATCACGACCTGAGCCAAAATCAAGATGTGGACGCGCACCAGCTGAGCCCCCCGGATGCCCCTGCAGTAAAGTACCCCAACGGACCGCCAGAGCTGGCATTTCAAATATCGTACATGACAACTCTCTACAGCTAAGCTGCTGGGAAAAAAGAAGCTTCTCTTAATAGGTAACTGGTCTACTCAGTACCTTTTCATGTGAAGGCAAAAATTCTTCAGTACACTTTTCTCTAAATGAACACTCTGGGGGCACCTGGGTGGCTCAATCGGTTAAGCCTCCGACTTTGGCTCAGGTCCGATCTCATGTGCGTGGGTTCGAGCCCCACATCAGGCTCTGTGCTGACAGGTAGCTCAGAGCCTGGAGCCTGCTTCCGGTTCTGCGTCTCCTTCTCTCTCTGCCCCTCCCCCCTCATGCTCTGTCTCTCTCTGCACCAAAAATAAATAAAACATTAAAAAAAAAAATCCTTAATCCAAAAGAGAGGACTTGTTTTCATGTCAGTGGTTAACCACGTTAACGTGTTTTCAAGACTCAAGCTCTATTTTATTGCACAGACCAGAAACAGGAACATGCTATTCGTAACGTTAAAGAAAAACTCACATTCTCAACGGTCGGGTCCACTCGGGCCCTTTTCTTGCGCGGAGGCTGAGGCGTCTCGCTGGTACTGCCGCCATCTCCGTTTCCAGGAGCTAGACACCCGCAGGAGGAGGACAGAGTCTCAGCTCAATACCGGAAAAACTCGCCCGCTACACCCTCTTTCTGCACTTTTCCATCACACAAGTATTACTTGAAGCTACATTAAGCAACACTTTAGCAACATTATCATCTGACATTTATTTAAAACTTTGTAACTCTTAAAATTTAACAGTAATTTCAAAATGGAAATGTTACAAAGGAAAAATAATTAATTTAACAAAGTTAATATTCTTACTTTTCTGTTTATTCTTTTTGGTTTTCCTAAAAGGAGAAGGGAAAAAAGAAGAAGAAAAATCAGTGGTTATTGCTAGTGCACCTGCCCCCGCGTACACTCCCTTTTACCAGGGTTAAGTTCATAGGGAAATATTGCCTTGAATGGAAAGATTGGGGCGTAAATATGGTTTCCTGCTCAGACATCTTCATCGATAGTTGGCTAAATTCACACCTCCCTCCATATAATAGAAAAAAAAACCCAAAACCACGTTGGGAGACTTCTAAGATTATAGATGATATTATTAATTTACAAGTTCACAGCATGCAAATTATAAATATATTAAAGTTTATATTACATTAGTTCTACAAAATCCATGCCCCAGGTTTATATTCAACTTCAAAAGTAATTCTTAAGCCTACTACTACATCAATTTTCTCTACCAACTTCAGCATGATAAAAGAGATTAGTATTAAATAAAACATTCACTGATGAAAATCCATATTTTTTCCATACAAGAAAGTTGTTGACTTTTAAGAGACCCTCTTCTATTTTTTGTTTTAAATATTTTATTGATTTTTGAGAGAGAGAGAGCGAGCGAGCGAGCGTGAGCAGGGGAGGGGCAGAGAGAGGAGGAGACCTAGACTCCGAAGACAGGCTCCAGGCTCTGAGCTAGCTGTCAGCACAGAGCCGGACTTGGGGCTCGAACCCACAGACTGTGCGATCACGACCTGAGCCAAAGTCGGACACCTAACCGACTGAGCCACCCAGGCGCCCCGGCTCCGTTCTATTCAAGTCCTAACGAACACTGCTATGCAGCACCTTTCCAAAGAACGTCGTTTGTTATGACTTATTCACAGAAGTCAGGGTCCACCCAAATGTAACTCACCCAACTCCCTAACCAACCAAGATCTCCTCCAAAAGAGCAAACCTTCAAAATGCATAATTACCTCACTTGGTCACACCAAATTCTTAGATAATAAAGTCAGACCAGTGACTCTAAAGCAATAATCTTGTACCTCTCTAAAAGAAACTATTTAGAGCAGTTTATTCTGAATCCTCTGACAAGAACATAACCACTCCTTAAATCACTTGTTTTTAATGAAAATAACCAAGTCACAAGAAATAAAATAATCTTTCTAATAAAAGTTTTCAATTTGTCGTGTGTGCATGACTTCCACAAGTAGGTTTTATTATCAAGACGTTCTAAATTTTAAGAGTTAACAAGGGAAAGTCTTTCCCTGGGATGGGTAATTTGAAATGTTAACATCTCACATATTCTTACCATGAGTTTCAAGACTACTGAAAAGGCAAATCTACCCCCAAAATATTAAGACTTTGTCCTACTGAGAATATTAGATTTGTAAGAAAAAACACAACGCACGCGCACGCGCACGTGCACGCGCACACCGTAAAAGGGCCGTGAGCGCACTCAGCGCGGCTGGAGTACGCACCTACAAGTGAGCTAAGGGCTAAGTTTACGTCTGTTCCACCATAAGACAAAGGGGCGGGGGGTCAGAAAACCTGCTGGGAAAGTGAGGAGCAGGTAACACTTAGTATCTTCAACAACTGAACACTTGAGAAAGGAGTTCTCCTGGCACTTTCCCAGCTGAAAGGCCCCAGTTTCCACTCTCAGGGAGCTCTGACACAGGGCGACGGGCACACATACGGAGCGTGAGCCGTTTCCAAAACGACATGCAGAATCACAAGAGAGGCAGCGCTGCTTACACTTCGACGCTCTTCTGCTGCAGGCCGGCGGCCTTCTTCCCCGGGGCGGCGCCTCTCATCTTCCCCTCCGCATACTGTTCCCTTCAAAGACAGTTTAATCAAGTCGTCAAGTGAGTACTTATATGGAAAAACAAACTGTGCTGACTTGATTCCATTTTCCAATTTATATTCAATCTGAGGTCCCCTGCTCCCTTCCCAACTAGAAGTCCCACAGCCCAGGAGCCAAGAAGATCACAAAGTGTTTCCAACTACAGAAATTTCCAGCAACATCCTGACGTTTCCTACCTAACTCTACCAACAGACTGGAAATGGCCGGTCTGCTGCTACTTCCTATCTCTAGGAAAGGCTTCTCGGATTGAGGTCAAAGCCACAACACGGCAGCTGACAGGTACCGAGAATCATTTTCTAGACAGGCAGTCAACAGGATTTCTACTGTTCATTCCACTCCCCACAACTAACTTACAGACCCGTCTCCTCATAGTCAAGTTGCCAAAACAAACTCACTGATTGGCCTTCTGAAGTTCTCGCTGTTTCTGCAGATTGGTGTCCACGTATTTGAGTACTCTGCTTTCTGGAACCCATTCATCCCAGCTGAAAAAGACAGGAGTTAAATGATCAAAGATATTTTTACTACTATTCAGACCCTGCCTCCAATTACTTTGAGAGATCCAAGAGGTAAGACTTTGGATTTCTCTGAAGTAACTTAATTAACTGGGACTACAAATCCATTCTCAACTAAAGCGAAAATCTGTTCTGTAAGAGAAGGGAACTTTATATCCTCAAAAGGAGCAGCTAAATCTTAACTGCCAGATTCCAAAAACAGATTATTCAAATCCTTTCTTAAAATGCTGTAGAGTATGCCGCTGAACATTAACAGTCCCTAAGCAAGGGTGTCTGTGTGGCTCAGCTGGCTGAGCACCTGACTTCTGCTCAGGCCATGATCCCACAGTTGGTGAGCTCGAACCCTGCTTCAGGGGAGCCCCAGCCCCTCTCTGGGTGAGCCCTGTGCCCTCTTTAAGAAGGAAGAGAGTCCTTGGGGCGCCTGGGTGGCTTGGTCAGTTAAGCGTCTGACTTCAGCTCAGGTCATGATCTCACAGTTCGTGGGTTCAAGCCCCGTGTCTGGGTCTATACTGACAGCTAGCTCAGAGCCTGGAGCCTGCTTCTGATTCTGTGTCTCCCTCTCTATCTGACCCTCCCCTGCTCATGCTGTGTGTGTGTGTCTCTCTCTCAAAAATATATAAAAACATTAAAAAGAAAAAAGAAAAGAAAAAGAGTCCTTAAGTAATTATCCTTACAGAAGAGACTTAAGAATTTTAACTTCCAAAAAAATGAAGCATAAGGGTCCATAAAAAGCTGACATCTTAAAGAACAAAAATGACTCGGCTAATTAGCTGTATGTAATAGCAAAGTTACAGAACTAACTGTGCCTCACTTTCACCACCTATAAAATGGGAGGTAACGGTACCTACCCTTCCAGCACTGTCACAAGTAACACCTGTAAAACAGTTCAGAGTCTGACCCATAAAAAACATTCAAGGTATTGTCAGAAATCTATTAGGCCGATCACACTCAAACCCCATCCGCACCAACTCAGCGAATACTGTACATCACACGATTCCAATGGTTTATCAGACCTCATCGTCCTCAGCCTTCACTCACTCCTGAGCGCACGATCTTCCAGCACAGAACCAGAGACGGCTTCCTAAACATCCAGAGGAAGAACTGACCACTCTCTGAAACATCTAGGTACTTAAGCGCTCTGGCACTTAGAAAAGCTCCTTCCGTCAAGATGTCTGAGCGCCCAGGCGGCCGGGTCGCTCGGTCAGTTGAGTGTCTGACTTCAGCTCAGGTCACGATCTCGAGCATCCTGAGTTCGAGTCACATCAGGCTCGCTGCTGTCCGGGAGAAGTCTGCTTCTGATCCTCTGCCCCGCCCCCCGTCCCCCCCAACCCCGAAGAGTGCTTTCTCTCTCTCAAAATTAAACATAAAAAAAAATTTTAACCACAAAAAAAGGTTTCTGGTGTTTTTCTCCAAAGGGGAAAACAAGGTATTTCTTAGGGAACGCTTAGCCGTTCATGCAGAGTGCTTCTTTTCTCCTGCTGAGGGGGCTCCTTTAGTGACACGGCTGGTGCCCAAAGCAAAGGACTTCCCACTTCTGACCTCTTACGTGAGATAACCAAAAGGAGAAGAAATAATTAAACAGCAATCCTCAACACGATTTCCTAGAGAGAGCTTGAAAACATGCGTTTACCTAGAGGTCAGGAGGGGGGGTACTGAGGGGGCTCCTTCAGGAGCAGGAAAAAGGCCTACAATGTCCTCACGGGTCTTCAAAGAGTGTTCAGAGCGCCTGGGCCTCCCAGCACTTCTGATACAGACAGCACAGCACAAAGTGATCTCAGTAACCGGGTCCAGAGTTTCGCCGAAGCTTTATTAAGATTTATTCACCAACGGAATATTTAAATGTCTGTGTCAACAAGTTCCAGTAAGGCTTTTGATAATTTAGAAATAGGTTATCTATTGTGCTTTTGAAAAAAATGTATACTTACTAAAGTTTTAAAAATTCCAATTTGCAGATTGGGCTTTTGTTCTATGATTTTCTAAAGGAAATCTTATAAACCATTTCCCAAATGAGAATCTTATTTTTATTTACACATTTACTTCTATCTATTCCAATTTTCTCTGAATTAGGGAGAGTTGACCCAGTTTTTATTTACCACAAAATTCCATTGTAGTTCTCTGCAATCCCTTCCCACTCTGTTGAAAATGCATCTAAATAAGCACTTTGATCTAAAAATCAAATCAAGGGGCCCCCTGGCTGGCTTCGTAAGTAAAGCATGCAACTCCTGATCCCAGGTTCAAGAGTTCGAGTCCCATGCTGGGCACAGAATTTACTTAAAAAGAATTTTTTTAATGAAAAAAAAAAAAATACCAAATCAAGTCTGGTTTCCTTTATGTGTCAGAAGCTAAAACCCTTGCTGAACCACAGGAAAATTAAATGACCTCTTTTGTTCTGAGGAACATCACTACTAGGCTACTAGGCTAGTAACTGAAGGCCAAACACTCAGACTTTTACAGGTCACAAGCATACAGAAAGTTCAGAATTTTCTAAAGGCAGCTTGTCACTAACTCCCACAATCACAATGACCCATGACACTGCTCACACAGCACTAACTTAAAAAAAAAAAAACCCACATAACACACTTGCTGGGCTGCTGAATAACTGCTCTCCATTTCAAGGTTTCTCTACTCATTAAAAATCACATTTTCCAAAATTATGTTGATTTATCTACATTCTAAATCAACTACAAAAAACACATCTTTGCTCATTAATATCCTCAATTTTACATCTACAAAGATACGAAAGATCTCCAACGTGGAGTGCCATTTTTAAATTCTTTTTCCAAGGAACTTATAAAATTAACTTTAACAAAATCTATGTAGTCATATTTATTTGTGTTACTGAACTCTAACAAAGGAAAAAACATTATTTTGAAGCAGTAAAATCAGGAAAGAGAAGCATTTGGCACTTTCAACTTCTCATAAGCTGCAACTGCCACTCAAAATCCAGTCTTTAAGCCACACACATCTACATGCGATTTTATACAATATTATACATAAAAAGGTTAAAGCACAAATCCAAAAAAAGTATTTAAATGGGGAGGAGGGCAAACCTATGCCATGAATTTACTATTTGTTTTTCTTTGATTTCCTGGACGAACTGTAACTTTCCTGAACGTAATATGCATAAAGACAACACTGGATTTCCCTGCAGAGAACGGAGACTCTCATCATAGGGTAATACTGTCAGCTGTACTAATACTGACCCAGCAGCAGTATGTAAAGTCAGTCTAATACAGCACTGAACCAGGGCTTAAACATTTTCAACAGGAAAACTACAATACATACTAGGGGCCATATGATAAACTCTCCTGGATATTAGAAATAATTTAGCATTAATACTGAAATGATATTTAAAAAGTAAAAAATTTGCTTCTAGAAGACAAAAGGATAGTTTTTAGGGTGCCTGCGTGGCTCAGTCGGTTAGATGTCCAACTCTTGATTCCAGCTCAGGTCATGATCTCTCAGTTTCGGGAGTTCAAGCCCCACATCAGACTCTGAGGTCAGACTCTGTGCTGATGGAGGAGAGGCTGCTTGGGATGCTCTCTGCCCCTCCCCCACTCATGCTCCCCCCCCCCAAAACAAACAAAAAACCCAAAAGGATAGTTTTCTCCATTATCTTCCCAATTTCTCAGTATTTAAAATCTTACCTATCATTATTAAATGGAAAAAAATTTACAAGTTGTCAAGAATGTACTTTGACATATTTTAGATCTCTACCTTTCTGCAACTATACTAATGGGAGAAAAGCATCTGGTATTTCTTCTTAGCTAAAAGCATTTTCTGAAAAAAATTTCTAACAGATAAAACTGGGCTGCTGAGGGGCTGTATGAAACAAGACCAAAGTCACAGGGCCAGTGAAAGTCAGGGACAACACCCCCTTCCACCGCGCTGGAGCGACCCTCCAACCCGACACCCGACGGCCTGCTCACGTGCAGACCTGGGCACCGGGGCACAAGGCAGGGAACACAGAGCTGTAAAAGTTGCTGGAAAACGATCCCCCAAAAACTACTTTCTGGCAATCTCTGAAGGACAAGACACCTTATTTAAAACCTCTCATAGTAGAAATCACAGGAGATTCCATTTCAAGCACCAGAAATGAGTAAGCAGGAGTAAATTATTAGATGGGACACATCTGTGGGTCCCAAGAAGACAGATCCAACGCTGAAAAAGAGCTCCACTGGCTTGATATTCTAGAAAGTGTTCAATCTGTGACCACTGTCTACTCCCAGTAATGGATCAACCACTTCCTTTACTAAAAAAAAAAAAAAAAAAAAAAAAAAAAAAAAAAAAAGCCTAACTCTTCAAGGTGAAAAATTAGGTTTAATTAGGCGATTAAATCTCTGTATCTGTGTTAAACCGTATTGTAAAAAATGAAGCACATGAAATCACTCTGCCAACATCTATGTCCCCAAAATTCAGAACACAAGATGGTTATTACTTCCTAATAAGGCAACTTTCCCTTTTCCTTTTCCAGGCAGCATAATCCAACCAGCTCTGAGCACAACTGTTTGTAGTAACATACACAGTAACTGTGTGCGCAAAGGCAAAAACCTCAAGCTGTCCTAAAACGTACCAAAAGCAGAAAAAAGCAGTGGACTGACCAATGATTATCAGACATTATACTAGACCATGAGAACTCATCCAAAGTCTTTAACACGAAACGGCTGTGGACCTTAACTTCTGTTACTTTCATCACACTACAGATGCGGCATCCTTGCTTCAATCTGCATGAAAACCATCCAAGAATTAAGAAGCCTGGGTCCACGGGACGCCTGGGTGGCCCAGGTCATGGTCTCACATGACCCCACAGTCTGATAGCGCAGAGCCTGCTTGGGATTCCACCCCCGCCTTCTCTGACCCTCTCCCACTGGCGCTTCACATCTCTCCCTCAGCATAAAGAAAGCAACTTAAAAAAATGTGTAAAATTTTTTAAATAAAATTAAAAAAAACTGGTTTGTGACACAGAGGACACAAGCCACCTTGTTAGAAATAAAATTGTTTTTAGAGATCTAATACCAATACTCACTTTTTATTCCAACCACTGTAATGTATAAAGTATTTCACTTGTTTGTCCTTTATGGCAACCTTCACACACTGCAATAAAAAAAGAGAAAATGCACTCAGAAATCACTTTTGAGAAAGGCGACAACCAGCTGGGTGGTTTCCCAGCATTCCATGTTTGGAGACCCTCCCCCCGCACCAGAAGGCGTGACTGTCAAACAGGACCGTGCAGGCCTGCAGGCTAACGGCCGTGGGCTCGCGGGCCGGGGGAGTCAGCCCACAAAGCTGAGGGCCCTCATGAAAGGCCCCCTGACCCTTAAATCAAGGGTCTCCGAAAACAGCTAATGAAAGCCATGTTTGCACTTTTTCAAAGTTTAGCCAACCAGAAGCTATTATTTATTTCAAAAAAACAAATTCAGCTAAAGAAAATCACTTATACCATATCATTAGAAAGTGCCATTAACTTATGACAGACAATAAATCATTTTGCTGCAAAACATCAATAACTAGCAGAGCGACAGATGTAAAACATTTTATATTCTTCGTAAAAGCAGCCACACAAATGAGAACAAATCACTACAGGCACTAATAACTGGACAAGTCCGAGTGGCCGCCCCCGTCGTGCGGTGACGGCCGTGTCTGGGGCAAGCCCAGAGGACCAGGAAAACCGAAGCTACTAACCGGGGTGTCCGCTGCCAGAGGAGAGAGGCGGGGCGGGCCACAAGCTGCCACAACAAAACTAAGACCCTGGGGTACAAATGAGCAGAAGGACTCACACCCGACCTAAAACCGCAGTCAGAGGACACGTGACACTCCTGACCGGGTTCTCCGCGAACCCAGAGTCAGCCGTTTGAGGACTTTAAAGTCACACATCTATAGATTTAAAACTTCTGAAAAGCAGTGAAAATGGTTATTATTTGGGGACATGCTTCAAAATTAAACCAGCTTTGAAGACACATATAAACCACCCACCAAGAATGTTGCAGAAATTGCACGTAACACACCGCTATATTGCTAGCATATCATTTTTAAAACCACTATTAAAACCAGTCACACCATAAATACCTGTGCTAAAAATTACCAGAAACAAAATACTAAAAACACTTTTCACTTGGGAATTCATTATTTCATTTACCTCTGGCTGAACGTTAAACCAGTTTTCACAACCGGGACAAGACACGGACAGAGAGGAAAGGAAGCGCCCTAGAACTCAAACTCTGACAAGGAAACCAACAAATAAAATGAAACCAAATGTGCTCACATTTCACCGTTAGGTTTTGGCCTCAGTGAACCGGTTGGCTCAGAGCTTACTCAGCGAACTGTATGTACACATAAGAGGGTCACGAGTCATTCACGACACAACACAAGGTGCCCCCACAGCCAGCCAGTCTTTTCTCTCCCCGCAAACTCCTTCCAACTCCTGGGTCTTCAGCAGGTGAGCAGGACCCCCGGCAAGGCGGCAGCGCTTTCTCGGACCCAGGCAGCAAGCGGCTAGACACCCCGAAAGAGAACAGGAGGGGCTCTGTGGACCACAAACGTAGGAAAAAGGCACCTAACCCTCTCACTACGCAAAAGCCATCCAACCAACCAGCAACGTCAGCTAACTTGTCAAAGGGAAACAGGTTCCGTACCTTTGCTTCATAAAGAAGAGGCCCATGAAAGCACAGCACGCGCTCACCTGGAAAAGTAAAACAAAAAGTTAATGGAAGCAAAGAGTTACACACAACTGACTGGATTTCATACTTTTATCTTCGTGCGCAATAGGAGGGAATGATGAGCTGCTGGGGAGACGACAGGCTCAGAAGTGCAGAACAGGACAAGGTGACACCATCGGACTCCCCACCATCTGCGTACAGACCGTTCACTATCACCAGAGCACAAGACAAACACAGAAAAGTAGAAATCCAAGCTACCCCGATCATGGTGTGCCTGCCTTCTAGGTCGCATTATGAAGTCTGGCTTTTATCCTAGAAGAACAACTCCCAAATCTGACCAAAAATTTCTTGCGAGTTTTTAAAACTACAGACTTTCCGGGTGCCTGGGTGGCTCAGTTAAGTGTTGATTGACTCTTTGATTCTGGTGCAAGTCATGATCTCACGTTTTGTGGGATTGAGCCCCGCAGAGGGCTGACAACTCGGAGCCTGCCTGGGATTCTCCTCCTTCCTCTCTCCCTTGCTCTCTCTCAAAAATAAATAAATTTTAAAAGTAGTAAAACTACAGATCCTCAAGCTTCACCAGAGACCTGTTACTAGAACCTCCCCAAGCAGGTGGAGTGACTTGACTTTGCACAGAGTTCTCCCAGTAGTTCATTGTTGTGCAGTGGTTCCCCTCTGAAGAACATGCCAGAAGATGGGCCTGTGCGGAGCTTCCATGGAGACTGGAAACAGGGAAACAAATCTAAGACTTCTCCCAGCAGTCCGTGGTGAGAAACAGGTCTGAACCAAAAGCAGTGGGAAATTAAGGACAATTAAGCAAAAGCAGGAAGCTGAAACGGCCTCCCAGGCTCCCGGGAGCACTAGCCACAACAGGAACCGCAGCGAGGAGGTCAGGCCGGTTCCGGAGTGAGTGGCGGGGGCTGGGGCGCATCCAGAGCCGAGCCTTCACTGACGCCTGACCCCGGGGACGCGAGGAAGGTAGCGCTAAATAACAGCAGCACCAAAGATCAGACCTGTGTCTCCTAACCTCACTCTTCAGGAACATTCTAAAGACACCTCGGGAAGGGCCTTAGTCCTCCCTCCTCCTGGCCGCTGCCAAAGACCACCGTCCTGGGGCCACGGCCCTCCCGACCTGCACTGCGGCTACCTAGCCCTACCGTTGCGCTGACGTGGGCAGCCTGCTGGAGGCACTCAACTCAGGATAACAAACGTCTCATAAAAGTGCGGGAAAAGCCTGGAAACCAGGGAAAGAGCAAACCACGTATTCAGGCTTTTGAGGCCTTCTCCCACTCTTAATCCTTCTAGTATCCCAGGACAAAAGCAATTCTGCCCAATGCCCTCAAATTCAAGGTTGATGAGATTCCAAGGCCTCCTTCTCCTGCCGGTCTGTGCTCACCGGGAACACTAACAAGCTACCGCCGACCGGGAATTCCTGGGAAGGCCTAAAATGCCCAACAGTTTTCTTTACCCTTTGCCAGAATAGAATTTGAAGGAAGAGGATCAAGTCCAGTACAAAATAGTCACTCTGCTTAAAAACTGCCTGTCTAACATATGCTGAGCCATCACTAAGTGAGAAAAACTTACCAGTTTAAAAGAATCATGAAAAAAGTACTATTTCTGATAATCCACATTTCCACCAGCACATAAGCGCGATTCTTCCACAGTGTGTTTTAATTCAATGCTGTTACCACTAACAGGGTATTTACTTTTCCAAGGCATTCTCTGAACATATTACATAAGTAACATTTTTTTCAGTTTACTTGAAAAGAGAGGGAGAGAGAGACAAAGCGTGTACCAGTGGAGAAGGAGCAGAGAGAATTCCAAGCCATGTTGAGTTTGGAGCTTGGAGCCTGATGTGGGGCTCAAACCCATCACCTTGAGATTAGGACCTGAGCTGAAATCAAGAGTCAGGCGCTTAACTGAGTCACACAGGCGCCCCTCCTGATAACTAACTTCTTAAAAGACGATCCAGCTGCTCTAACACGAGTAGAAAACATCTGGAAAGTGATGGTAAGGACAACACTCCTGAGCAGCATTCCAACCTTCCTCCCGGCCGCCTGGTTCCTCCCGGCGTCTGATTCGGTGTCTGATTCGGCAGCACAGCCCCACAGGGGCTCCCTCCCCGCTGCTGTGCTCCCCCCTAGTTTGGAACTAATGCACTTTCTCCAGAGAACCATCCTGGACTGTTCCAAACCGCAGTGACAGTCCCGCCATGCCCTGCAGTAAGGACTCCCTCTCGGTGCCACGGGCGCTTTGGCAAGCCCATGCGCCGCTTCCCGGAATGTTTTCTATCAACACGCGAAGCCCCTGGTATTACAGAGAAAACCAATTACCCTGAGAAGGTTATCGGAGCGCTGTGAGCGTCCCGGTCTGAGATTCCTGACACCCCTAACTAACGGTTAATCCGACCGCTGCCGTAACTCTGAACGAGCAAACACCCGAGCAGCTCTGCCCGCTGCACGGCTGAACACGAGCACGTCCTGCCAGCACTCCTGCGAGGGGCCGTTGTCTCGGAGGGACGGATTCATCAGGGAAATATAAAACTGCACTCGGCCAAGAGAGAAAAAACCAGTCCTTATTCTAAAAAATTCCTTTGATAAGTTCTTAAATAGTCGATGCAGCTACAATATGCTTGGTGTGGGAGTAAGGAGTCTAAAGGTCTGAAAACCCCTGCAGCGACACGTTCTCGGCAGACGTCGGGCCGCCTACGGTGACTGCGCCTACGCGGACCCCGAGGACCGGCCCTCCGAGCGCGCCTGCCTGGCCGACAGCGTCACTTCCATCCTTCTTTACGACGAAGCCTCCACTCTACTGTGCGCGGAAGACGCGGTACTCGCAAACACTGACGATCTTCAAACAGCGTCAGGCTCTACGGTCGGCCAGGGCTTATTCGTCAAAAAAAAAAAGGCACCAACTGATAAAAGGAGGCGCCGGGCGAGCCCCGCCGGTCCCGCGCCGCGGCACTCAGCCTCGGGGCGGGGGCCCCGCGCCCGAACGCCCGAGGACGCGGGCGGCACAAAGCCCCGCGCGCCCCTCCGGCCCCGCCCCGGACCGCGGCTGCGCGCCCCGCCCCGCCCGCCGGCCTCGAATTGCGGCTGCGCGGCCGCCGGGAGGGGGCGCTGCGCTCACGGCCCGCGCTGGGCGCCGGCGGCCATGATGGCGCGGCCGCGTCGCAGCGGCCATTTCGCAGCAGCGCGCCTCTCCCGCCACAGAGGCGAGGCCCGGGCAGGCCCCGACGCGCCGCCGGGCGCATCCCCCCGGGCGGCAGGCGGGTGGTTCGCCGGCCGGGGGCCCGCCTAGGCCGCGGTCCGCCAGCGCGAGTGCCGCCTCCCCTCCCCCACGCCACATCACCGCCCGGCCGCCGCCATGGCGCGCCCGCTGCCTCCCCACAATGGGCGGCCGCCCGCGCCCGCTCCCCTCCCGGGGCGGCCGGCGCGCCCAGCCGCCGCCACGCCCGGCCCGCCTCGGCCTCGCCCGCGCCCGTCCTGCCCGCGCCGCGGGCCCGCCGCCGCAATGCGCCTTCCTCACAAAGCCCTGCCCGCCGGCCCCCCGGGCGCGGCCCGCGTCGCCCCCAGCCCCGAAGCCCCGCCGCCCGGCCGGGCCCGCCGCTCCCGCGCCGCCGGCCGCCTCCACCCGGGGGCCCGGACTCACCCTCCTGGAATTTGGGCTTCGGGTCCTGTTTCGGCGCCATTTATAAGTGATTCGCCGCCGCCTCCTCCTTCTCCCACCACCCCCGACTACCGCCCCCTACTCTGTACCCCACCCAGATCCGCGTCAGACGCGCCGTCAGGCACCGCCAGCTCTACATCCTGGGCCCGATTTGCCAGCGC